>VYZX01002198.1:9272-30861 GCA_013401335.1 Brachypteracias leptosomus | reverse complement strand
TCCAAAAAAATATTTAAAAAAAACCCCCCCCCCCCCCCCCCAGCTTAAAGATACTCCAGTGAGATCTTGTACTTATTGATGCTTTTAAAATATGCTCTTTTGGACAAGGGAAATTGACTCCTTTAGAAACTATGATCTGCTGATTCTTTATTGTTTTAATCAATGAAGTGTGAAAAATATGAAGTCAAGCAAAACAAAAAATATAACAACATTGTGAAAAATGATTGAAAACAAATCATTTGAATGTAGGAGTTACTGAGCTACTGATTAACAGGTGTCAGCGCACAGCTTCCTCCAAATAAATATAAACATTTCCAAATAAATATAAACATTTCCTACTGTGACACTTGTGCTGAGGTTTGATGGTTGGATAAGTGAAGTTTTTAAGTTTTGCCAACTTTGTAATGCAACATGAGATCTTTGGCAAAATAAAAACCTGGTGCTGTGGGGAGATGAATGCATAATGAGTTTCAGGGCTCTTCTACACTTTTGTTTTGTATGTATTAGGCAGCAACTGTAGTTTATACACTAGATATTGTAATTAGCTCCTTAACCCATCCTAGTTTCTGTCCTACCTGTGTTTGCCTGTAGAAAAAACCTGTTTACCAGCTGAGATCACACTAACTGAAAAATACTTGCAATAACGTTTCCAGCTTGTTATAAACACCTGCTTTTTGATATTTCTGTTCCATCTTTGTAAAGCAGAATTCCTTTCCATTTCTTTCCCTTTTCTTCTTCTCCCCTGCCAAGCAGTTTCTATTGAATGCTTATTTAGTCCTGTTTTACACTGAGAAGGGGACTCGTTTCCTACCTTTTCACCTCTCTGTGGCTAGAGGTGAAAGGATGACTTATTTTTATGTTGTGTGGCACTTTACAGCAGGAGCTTATGCTTGACATCTGGCTTAAAGCTCTATCTGTGCATTTATTACTAAATAAATGTTTCTTTGAAAAAAAACTAGCATTAGCATCACTGAGCGGCTTATAAAGAGAGCATAGTATTGATATAGACTTGACAGAGCTGTAACTGGATCCTACACACTGGAACAATGAGGAAAAAAGTGCTAAAAGCCCATTTTATTAAACCCAAACTCAGTATAAATATAGTAAGTGGCAAAATATTCCTACATGAGTGTTAACTCAAGTCTGTGTCTTTGTTTTCCTATTTCCCTGTTTTTTCTTTTCTTTTTATTTCTTTTTATTTCTTTTAATTTATTTCTTTTTATTTATTTCTTTTGGTGGGTGGATGATAGCATCCAGAGATTGTTGGAAAGCCATATCATTTTCCAGATTCTTCATTGCTGATGATTAAATGAGATTTATCTGTTTCTTTAAGACAGAAGAGAAAAGGTAAATACATGTATTTACTGATGACACTAATATGACCCCATCGACAGCAGACCAGAAAATGTGTTTTTTTATGAGCTGTTCTAAAACCATTTCATAATATCTTATTGTAACCTAGTTTCGAGAGCCTTGAAAAGATTCCTGCATACCAAATTTTATGACTTCCTGAATGTTCAAACCCAGGTTGTTCATGTTTACTGAAGTTGGTCTGAACGTGAGCTTTATAGTATAATTTAAATCATGCTGAGAGTAGTCTTAAGTTGAAAATTGAGACCAGGAATGCAGAAAGTAAAAAAGTTGAACCATCTAAGTAGATGGTTATTCCAGAGACTGTGGGAGGCAGCCACAACTGGCCAAGTTTGTGCGTAGTCAGCTGTACCAAAGCTATTAAAAATAATTTATTTGAAGACTATTGGATGAAGGCACATTAAAGCCTGACCTCACAGTCTGATGGCGATCAAACACAACACGTTTTGGGAGAGGACACCTTTAGAAAGAAGGTTAAGCAAGTAGTAGACTTGCTTTTTGTAAGTCAGATAAAAATGAACATTAGTGGAACATTTATTTTCTTGGTATGCAGTGCCTGGGATCTGAGCTTCAGTTTTGTGGAATAGTTTTCTGTGAGGAAGTTTACCACATGCATTTCTGGTTGTGTGGAGTTGTGGTCTGTGATGTGGTCTGGTTTGACCAAGCTATTCCTTTTTCTGCGAGACCAGCATTGTGAGTTGGCATCTTTAAGACATCATGTTGAGACAGAATTGTACACATCATGTTTTCTTTTGGTCTTTGGGAAAATATGGAACCCCAAAAATTCACTGGGTCCAGTGATTTTGTTAAATAAAGATCTGAGGATGTTAAGAGTTTGTGTTTAAATTAAATATAGCAGGATGACATTAGTCTGCCTGTAACTTGCATAGTTTTGAAAAAATCAAAGGTTTACACTTGCTCATTCAACAGATTCCAGAAGATTGGGGGGGCGGGAGCATCCTTGATTTTGCTCTTATCTTTGCAAGGAATGTTTTTGCTGAAGTGTTTTATTTAGAAGTGATATGAAAGGGGAAAAAACCAAACTGTGGTAACTATATAATTAGAAGTAATAAAAACCCAAGAAAATGTCCAAATGGCTTTTTGCTCTGTCTTTCTGTCTGTCTGTCTGTCTGTCAAAAAAACACCTCCCCTTATCAACCTCCTGTCATTATCTCTGACTGAATTGCATGTTGTGCTAATTGCTGGTGATGAGAGTTTGGTTCATATTCTTAGCATCCCACTAACACCTTGATTAAATACTGCTTTGTTGGTCTGTATTAGTATGCTTGGCTTGGAAATTTTAAATTAGTGTATTTGCTGGAAGAGCAAGTGCTTTGAGGCAAGAACAGAGTAATCTTTAGGTATTAAAGTCCACAGAAGTTTTTGCCTCTGGAGGCTCAGATGTCGCTTTGCAAAGGGAATATATCTGTTCAGTTTTTCTTTATTGTAAGAAACCAAGAAAGTGGGATTCATTTCACTGCTATTGGATTGTGGCAAGCGTATACTTTTGGTGATGACTTTGGCAAATGTTAAAACAGGGAGAGCTGGAAAGACTTAGTCCTTCAAATACTCTGACATACCATGAAGAAATGTTGGTCAGGATTGGATGGCACATAATACGCTGTGTAATGCTGAATGTTACATATTTCAGGTTTGGTTTCTGACCATCTGCCAGAATTCTGTTTTCTTCATTGTTTTATTAAAACCAAGAAGAACAGACACCATGCTGGAAATCAATCTTTGAATGGAAGCTAATGGTCATGTTTATTTTTAAGAGAAAATGAAATGACCTTATGTTTCTACTTCTTTACTCTCGTTGCTTTTGCAGTGACAATTGTTTTAAGTTAAATAAGTCTGCCTGAAAACCAGTGAAGGCAGTAGAAAATCAGCTTTAGATCAGAGCTTTGATGTTAAGGACTGAGGTATGAGAAGTCAAGCACTTTGAGCTAATGTGGTGTGGTTTTTTGGTTGGTTTTTTTTCTTTGATATCTTGCCTTTCGAATGTAGTTCTGGCATAGGAAGGCTTTTACATATAAGGCATTAAGGTGAATTATGGTCTAAGTTTCATGATAAAGTCTTGATTTGAAGAATTCTCTATTTGTTCTCAAGATGAATGTAATAATAGAAATGTAGTTGTTAGCAATGTAGTCTTTATTTTTTCTGTATGAAGACTGCCTTCCCAGTCATTACTCCTCAGGTAGTATTTATGTTGAAAATGGTTTGCTTTTAGTGTTTTTGTGTGAATCTTCTGTTTAATTTTCAGAAATCTTTTTGTTTTTCTCTTTTCTTAGACAAATGCATCTGGATGCATTTTTACACAAATTGCATTTAAAATAACTTTTGCCACACAAGTCAGACATTGATGCCCTATCACAGTTGCAGGTTTCCATCTTAGATTTTCAATTTTGTTAAATTAATCCCTATGGGGATAGATAGGTGTCCAAAGTAGTTATTAGCAATCTTGCAAGTTTATTTAGCTAAATTTCATTAGTCAATTCCTTTTAAACTTTATTTAGTCATCTTTATTCATGTTAGGTGTATGCCCTTGCTTTAATGTTGGTGGCTTTTAGAACAGACACCTTAATGATCTTCAGGTGTTGGTGATTAGAAGAATCTAGTCCCCAAAGTGACTGTTAGCCTCACAGCTGCAGTTAAGTGATTTATTTAAGATATTGGAAAGCACCTGTTGATAGGTTGAGGTGCTGCTCTAATCTGAACTTGTTACAGAGGATCACCCACAGTTTGCTTAAGGAGATTTGAGTATCCTTCCAGTGAACAATGAAGTTAAACTCTCTTTATGAAAGCTCCACAAAACATTAGCAGAAGTCTAGGAATGAGCTTCCTGATCTGTTCTGTCTCTGACAAGGTCGAACAACGTCATGTGCCAGAAGGAGCTTCATTAACATGAAAAGCTGTTGCTGTATATTTTGGCTGGAGAAAAATGTCATATACTCTCCTCAAATACTTTTTAGTGAGTAAACAAATGGACAGTATCTGCCTTCAGGTTTCCTTTGCAAGCCTTATTTTAATACTTTCTGCAACAATGCTAAAATGTGAGTTTCTACTCTGCAGAGAGCTCTGAGGTAGGTCTGAAACTGAGGTTGCAGAAGGATTGCATCTAGCTATTTTATACTATTAACAATAAAAATCATGTTTTCAGCTAATGAAAAAAATGCAGTGCAGAAAACAGTGCTTTTCTTGACATGATTGAATGAACATAGATTTTTAGATTTATAAATGCTTAGAAAATGGTTTCCAGAAAGCAGGCAGCGTGTTTACTGCCTTCAGCAAAGGTAACCATCTGCTTAGTTTCAGTCAAGTTTTTTCTCTTCTTCTCTTGCCAGGTGTGCATGGTAGAGCATTTGCAATTGCACTCATGAGCATTTTAAAGTAGCATGCATGACAACTTTGGATTTATTTTGAAAATCTGGAGATAATTTCATTGCAATGTAAAAGTCTAGCAGATGGAGTAGTGCATGTTGGTGATGGGCATTGCAAGCAGTTTAGATGTTGTTTAGGCCTGTGTAGAGTTTCTCATGGTAGCTTATATAATAACTAGGGACACTTTTTTTCCCCAAATACTCATACAGTGACATGGAGTTTGTTAATGTGGTATAATTCAGTGATGTCCTGGTTGATCTTGAGGTAAAACCCCTTGTGTGGTAACAGTGCATGTCATCATACTATGAAGACATTTGACTAAATGAGTTCAGTGACACCTTTTGTGTTGATCCACAAGAAGGTGACTCTTTGGCACTTCAGTTTGAGGTGATCTTGTGTCTGGTGCATGCTTTAGATATATGTATGTATCTTAGGTGTTTGATTGTAGTGAGTGGCCAGCAAGAACTGTTTTTTTAAATTTTTGTTTTAAATATCAGTTAAATTTGGGATTCACTGCCAGGGTGCTCAAAGCTGTTTATTTAGGAAACTCACCTACCCATGCCACCAGTGTGAAAAGTAGTGGTAAATGTCACCAGTCTAGTCTGTGTTAAGTACAGTGGTTTGACTGTTTTTCTTGCCTTTTCTTCCTCACAGCTGTGTATATGATGCAGCATTATTTTTTTTATGAGGTGAAAAAAGCAATAGAAAATACAGCATATCTTTAAAGGTTTGATCATATTCTTTTATCAATAGTTTCCTTATGTGGTAAGTCTTTGCTTTGTGTGTGATATCTCTTTATGGATTGGCAGAGACAGAAAGCACAACTGAGATGATCGTGTATCACTGAAGGGAACATAAATTATTCTTATATAATCTTAGGATCAAGCAAATGAAGACAAAGAATGGATTAAAATGTAGATAGTGAAACATATGGTTTTTATAATAGAGTCTTGATTGTTTCTCTTTCCAACTCAGTCAAGATCTGAATGAAACCTTTAAAAGGACCTTACATGGTCCATAGATTTTGTTTCTGGGTGCATTATATGGAAACGTAGAATCATTTAGGTTGGAAAAGACCTTTAAGATCATCGAGTCCAACCATATGTGGATTTGATGCTTTTCACTGTGGTTAATCTGTGTGTTTGAAAGTAGAACAACTTTTAAAGTTTGATATATTGGCACTTGTTGATGATGTGTCCTTAAGATGTGATGTCTTCCTTTGGAAGAACAGTAATAAGTTGTGAGGACTTTTGTTTGCAGAACTACAGTAGATTTTTTTGTGTTTTGTTTTAATCTGAGAACAACATGCTGTCACCAGCTATTACTGTAATGGAATACAGTTTTTTCTTCCTAATGATATCCTGAATGTTGAGGTAATTTAAGCAGTCATACTGAAGAAATATGATATTGCATCTATTAGAAACAAATATAGCAAGAATGTGAGCCATTTAAATACAAAGCCATGAAGACAATCTAATTTTGATCTTACATAGCTGAAATCCCCAGCTCTTAGGAAATACCTGCTCTGGATACTGCTTGTTGACAGATGAAAAAGAAAATATAGTCATTATATAAATAAATCACATGGAGTGATAGTGTGGTTGCATGACCTTTTTGCGTGGCTCTTGTATCTTCTCTATCAGTAGAGATTCAAATGATCTATTATTTAAAACAAAACAAACCATTTTTTTATATAGCAGCAGCAGCTGTATTTTTTCAGCAGTATGTCTTTGTGTTTGGAGGGGGAAGAATGACTTGGTTAATATTAAGTTTCTGCTTCTATTATTTTCATTTTTTCAATGTAAGCTGGAGTTAGGTAGGAGTAAAATACTGGCATCAGAATATGAGAAGGAGAACTCAGAAAGGAAAACTGGAAGAGGGATGATAGGGCTGGAATGGGAAAGAACCTCTCAGGTTGTATTAGTTTCTGGCAAGATCATAAAGAAAAAGAAAACTTAAAGGAATAAAGAGAGAGGAAATAACTTGAGCACCAGTGACTATACTGTCAGATTAGGGAGACCTAGGAGTCAGTCATAATACTTGTTTACTCAAGGAAAGGCTAAGAGAGGGAGCTCAGTAAAGGATGCTGGCACCAGTTGCTGGATTTGAGTGGCTCCCATATTCTGAGATGAACAAATAAATATGGTTATAGGAGAAGGTGAATGTGCACTGCAGCTGTGCGTACCCACTGAATGTAAAATTCCCTTGCTCAGCACAAGCATAACTTAGTGTTTTGCATGTTTGTGTGTTTGTCAATGATTTTAATTCCATTTGATTCTTTGGTTAATGTTTCAGGTTCGTGGGAGTAAAGGTGAGGTCCTTTATATCCTGGATGCAAGCAATCCACGGCATTCCAACTGGCTGCGTTTTGTCCATGAGGCTCCGTCACAGGAGCAGAAGAACCTGGCAGCTATCCAGGTAAGTTTGGTGGATTCCTACCATTGGCTTCCTGTTACTGATTTGCTAATTTGATCTCCCTTTGGTCTTTATCTCTTGCAGTAAAATTACAAGATCTGAGGAAAGTAGAAACTGCTTTCCTTATCCTACCTTTCTTTTTTAGAAGTGAACTCTTGCGCTTGAGTATAATACCATAAATAAGACTGATAGGATAAAAGATCCTTAGTTACTGTCTGATATTCTGAATTTATCCAGCTTATTTTTATGTTTTTATATTTGCCACTTGGAGCGTTCTGTGGTAATGAGGTCCACTGTTTTAGTTACACAATATGTTGAAAAATGTTTCTGTTTTTCTTCTAGAAACTTCTTAATTTCACTTGATTCTCTGGTATAGCAGTGAATAGTTGCTTTCTGTTCATTTTTCTATGCCATCCTTGGTTTTACACATCCCTATTATATAATTTCTTCTTATTTGACAGCTCTTTTCTCAAGCTGAACAGTCTTAGTCTGTTTAATCTCTCATTTTGGAAGCATTCTGTGACTTCACATAATGCAACAAAGACAGTGATATTTTTCTAGTTACAGCTATTGTCCTTTTGGAGATTATGAAAGAGATGAACTACCTGAAGGTTTTTTTTCCCCAACAGCTCAGTTTTACAGCAAAATAATTTCCAGTCCCACGTGAATAAGAATTCCATAGCTGTGTTTAACTTTTTGCTTAAAATGTTTACTTTCCAAAATGTTGTTTCAGGGTAACACAAGCTATTTGCTGATGTAATTTGAATTTGCAAAAAATTACAAAAAGGAAAATTATTTATCAGGATTTCTTAAAACTATTATTCTGCTTTTTTGTCATGAGGTGACTGAACGTGGCTGCAGTTTTGCTGCTGATATGGTTTCCTTGGACCCTGTTGCTGTTCCTGTTTTAGGTCATGGTGGGCAGCTTTATCATCTTGGTTTTCCTCTGGGCCTGTATTCTAGGTTGTCATCTTTAGTTCAGACCTTTTTAGGTCTTAACATCCAGGCTCCAACTGAGTTTTGAGCAATGGATAAGGAAGAGTGTTACCTAGTCATCTATTCTGACTGAATGACTGCTTTATTGTGCTTTTCCTGATGCCTGTGACAAGTCAGTGCTTAATTCAGTACGGCCACTGCCTGTGCAATTATTTCTGTATGTTTTCCTTCTTTGTCTCTCAGTTATACCAAGATCTATCAGAAGATTTGTTGTCCTGCTTATAGTACAAAATATGAAATGTTCTCATACATGAGGAGTCCTTGGCTTTAGTCAGTGATTAGCATGTCATCAGTGTGACAGCAAATTACAGTCAAAAGTAAAGTGCACAAGAGGGAGCAGTGTGAGCAATCCATGTTCATTATTGTATTTTACATAAAACACTCAGCAAAATGACCTGAGCTTCTGAAAAGAAGTTTTAATGGAACCTCCAGTGTGCACAAGTGGATTTTTTGATGATGAAAATGAGTATTTAAATGAAGAAATGAAAAGAAACTGTTATACTGCATTGCATAATATCATACCTTGCTTAGGATATACTTAGTGCTTTTTGCATGTATTTTTAAGGCATCATACTAGACATAAAGGATAGTTTAAAAAAAAAAGGAAAGAGCAGCAAGAACGTTAGTCCTAGAAAAACTTCCACAGAAAAACATTTGGAAAAAATGCAGGGAAGAATAGAATAAATGTGATCAGCATGTACAAAATGATGTAATGTATAAGAAAGGCATCACATCTGTCTTAGACTTGTGGATGGAAGTGTGATGGGCAGTCTGTGCTTCTTGGCCCACGTTCTCTCTCAGGCTGCCCTCTTACAAAGCACACATGAAGGTGTGTAACTGTGTGGAAAAGGCAGGAAACTGAATTGAGAGAAGAAAAGTGGAGTAATCAACCTGGAGTAGCGTGAAGGGAGGTTGTGATGCCACCGTGACCAGCACCTGGAGTCTTCTCTCAAGGACCATTGTGGCCCACTGCAGATGAATGTTGCTGGCAGATGGGCAGGTGGAACGACTGCAGATGTGCTCTTAGAAATGGGAGGATTATTAAAATTACTCAAAAGATTTCTAGGACGTTCACTGTCTCTGTGCCTGCATGCATGTAGATAAATGTGCTTCATGCAGGTGCTGCTGGTGGAGGGAGAGACATAAATTCCTTTGTGGTTTCTGGAGAACTTCCATTAGTTTCACTGAAAGTGCTGCCTTGAGGAGCTGCTACAGCACGGGTATATGTGGATTAATTACTGCTCCTAATACCTGACTATTAGCATTTGTTTGGCTGGAAGAGCCAAACAAATTAGCCTTGGAGGAGAAATGAGTTGGAGCTGTCTTTTAGTTTGGGCTGGCACCAAAGCTAATTTCTTTTCAATGCAAATGCAACCAAAAGCATTCAAGCATTGAGGGTCCTTAGTACTCCTTCCATTAATCTTTTTACTAACCAAAACCACACAAATGGGAAAGAAGCAGGATGTTTTTAGAGACAGAGCCCCAGTTGCACGTAAGGGAAGTGCAGAGATGGTGAAGACGTAGCAGTGTTAGTAAGAGCTTGGTGGTTGGGATTCATGCACGTGGTCTAGGTCAGCCTGAGTAATGAGTTCTGATTGCTGCTCTCCTGATTTACTGTGTGGTGTAAAATGTGTCACATGTGATCTAATTGAAAGGTGTGCTATTTGGTTCTTTAATGGGTAAGTTTGGGCCTTTATTTTTGCCTGGGATTTTATTTTTATTTCATTTTAGTTTTGTCAAGCCAGTAATAGGTATGTGCTTCCACTTATAAAGCTGTCCTGCTTTTAGAATAAGGTTATCCTAAATAGTGATGTATTGGAGATTTACCCCAGGGGTTTTATGCTAAGTGGAGACTAAGTGTAGAAAGACCTTTTAATTTTCCTAGTGTCAAGAGTTTCAGGACATGATTTGTTTTGAGTTTAGACTGTAGTAAATTAAAGGTCTCTGCAACTCAACAGAAGCATATGAAAACCAGCAAGTTCTAGATGCATGCAAAAGTTAGGATGGCATAGTAATAGATATCTGTACTGCAGAATATATCTTGGGGAAAAAAAAGGCATAATTTTTGTTTTCAAATGTTGCTGTTGAGATAAGGACAGAAAAGTGATGCATCCTTGAAAGCAGCAGCTGTATGAAGTCTGGGGAATTAAATAGGTCTCACTCTTGTGTGACAGTATCTTGTATAATATACAACAGACCTCCTAAAGCTTGAGGAATACTACAGCCCTATTGACAGTTTAAATTAATTTTAGTGTGTTACAAAAAATTAAAAATCATTATCTTGTCTTTGTGCAAGGAAGCTTGTTACAAAATATATGGCTCAATGTAGTGCAAAGAAGCTTCAATTAACTTTTCTGGATGTTAATCAGATAAGCTTTGTGATTTATGATAGAGCTTGGCAGTCTTCATTGTTTAAAAATGAGTCTCCTTTGGGTAGTACCTAAAGCAGTTGGTTCACATATGGCAAAAATAAGCAGCTCTGTACATCAGTTTTGGAGACAGCTGGTTTTGCTATAGATACCCCCTCTTGCCTCCCACCCCGTCCTAGCCTTGGTAACTTTAATTAAATATTGTCAAAGACCAAAGTTGTTAGCTTACATATCTATTTGGAAGCTCGTTTATTCATTGTGGAGAAGGTTTTGGAGCTTATTATTATGTAGCTTGTCCTCTCTTGCAGAATGTGGGCTGGATCTTTGGCCTTCTGTGGAGCTGTGAACCTACAGTGATTTAAACCAGCAGAGAGTTTTGATCTCCTGGTTTAAAGTGTGTTTTACAGATGTGTCTGCTAACTTGATAGCGAAGATAACTGACCGGGGTGAAACTATCCTTGTGAAGAAGGATGGGAATCTTAAGGAGAGAGAAAATAATGTAAACATGCTACTGAAAGCTGGGTTGTAATTCATGCTATTGTTAGTTCAGGGCTTCATACTTTTCTCTAGATTTTTGCTTTTTCTGACATAATTATTCATTGCTTCTACTTCACTGTTTGCATCAGGAAGGGGAAAATATTTTCTATCTGGCTGTGGAAGATATTGAAACAGACACAGAGCTTCTAATTGGGTACTTGGACAGTGACATGGAAGAAGAGGAGGAGGAGGAAGAAGAAGTAACTGTTATCCAAGAAGATGAAGATAGTGGCAGCAATAAAGAAGCACAACCAGCTAGTGAAAAAATTGCAGGTGAGCAATTGTAGTAGTAGTAATTTGTAGTAACAAAGAAAGAAAACACACTGTGTAGGCTTGGGGAACTGGAAGGCTCCCAAGGTTTAATCTGAGCTCTTTATATCTTTATTTTGGTTTGAGTTGAGGTTCTTCTCTTTGCCAGATGAGAAGCAGCCAGTCCTAGAGCCTAGATTTCATGAGAAGTTACCATTAATTTTTGAACTAAAGACAGAATTTATTTCACCTGAATTATAGTCTCATGAAAGGATATTTTTTGCTGTAAGTGGGGTAGTTCCCCTCTTACTTAGATGGGAGAAAAAGAAACCTTTTCATAAAACTGTTCAGCCAATCCTAAGGTAAGATGTCTAAGAAAAGGTGGGTGACCTGAGCTGTCCAGTGGATTCTCAACATCTTAATCAAAGTAGAGACAACCTGGTTGACTAATTTAGCCCAAGTCACACCCAACTTGATACTTTGCATCCATTTTCGATGGTAATTCACTCAAGATGGGCTGCCTATAAAACATTCAGAGGTAAAGTCTTTTGTGAATTTTGCGATGCCATTTTGCATAATCTGTTCCTGGCAGAGAGTCTTTGATACTGTAACCAAAATAATCCCTGAAAACTATTCCTTTACTGTTTTTTGCCTCCAATCACGCAGATCCCCTCACCTGTAAAGAGGACCATGCATGCCCAAACTGTGAATCCAGCTTTGCCAGCCAGGAGATCCTAGCTGAGCATCTTCAGACTTTGCACCAAAAACCCAGTGAAGAAAAGGAATTTAAGTGCCGAAACTGTGGAAAGAAATTCCCTGTCAAACAAGCTCTACAAAGACAGTGAGTAGGAGCAGTACTCTTCAGGGATCATTTAAAGAAATTTCATTCAGACATTTGTTTCTCTTGATTTAATAATAATTTAAGCTTTAATTTTTATACTTGTATATTCTATATGTTTGTACCCTTAACCTTTACATTAGTCTTTTAATATATTAATTTCTTGCATTTTTTGGAGACTTCATTTTGAATTGCAGAAATGTTGCTGGTTGTTTTTATGTTTTAAAATCATACACTGTGGACAAGATCTGCTGTTGGTCTCCATCAGTGGACTATTGAGTAGTTTAGGAGATTTAACAACATCCACAACTTAATTACAGAACTGGAGTAAGATTTAGAAGAAAGTAAATGGTGATTTAGACAAAAAAAGTAAAAACAATGCTTCAAGTTTGCTTAATTATTTGGATGATGGCAAAAACCCCAACAGAAACATAAATCACGTCTCAGGTCTTTTAAGAGTGCATCTTTACTGTCCTAAATAATGTAAAGATGCAGTTTTGTCACTCAAGTCATATATCTTACAATTAGACTTCTGTACAAAAACATAACTGGTTTTCTTTTCTCGTTTCTATATTTTTTGCTTGCAGTTAGATATATTAGTTTTTATTGTACCTTTACTTACAGATAGCAAGTTAGATGCTTAAGGGATTATAGATAGTACATTAAATCTCACTTATATTGGAAAGAAACAGACTCATATTGCATTGAATGCACTTAAGACTTCTCTTGTAATAAATTCTGAACATTCGTAGAACTGCCAGATTTGTTCTTTCATGAAAACAAATAAAATTACAGAGCAGAGAAATATTTGGTAGAGGCAATTAAGTATTTTCTCTTGAGCTTATACTTGTTCCTTTGAGTCTATAGTGGAAGTTGCATTTAAGTAGTTCTTACATCATGCAAAGTAAGATTAATCTGTGTGAGGATAGAGCAGTATGAAACTGACTCTTGCTGTTTATGCACTTGATCAGTCGCACTAAATTCCAGGGGATTTCATATTTAAAATAGATTACTCACCTACTTAAAGATTTGTGGAGCTGTATGTAAGTGTTTTTTAGCTACTTGAGCCTGTGTAAGTTTAGAATGTTCCCTTTATTTTGTTTTCTTCTTTCTTTAGTGTACTTCAGTGCACAGAGAATATCAGCCCAGGAGACTCTTCAAGAAGTTTTCAGTGCTCTGTTTGCAATACTTCCTTCAGCTCAGAATCGAGGTTTTGTGTCTGAGTTACTGGACTGCTGTCATATCATTGCTGGCCTCCCTTTGCATGTTAGCTTTCAAGCTTGCTAGTGTGTGTGAATCCTAACAGTGAAAGAAGTCAGTGCTTTCATTCCTCTTTGCTGTAAGTAATGCATGAGGTGGCCTTGGAACTCTGCAGTGCGGCATGCCTTGAGCTCAGAGTACTTGCTACGTGTCTGGTTTTTGGAGATACTGCTTTATGTGTTGCTTTTTTCTTTTCACTGGTTATCCCATACAGCTATGAACAGCACAAGGAAGCATGCAGAGGGGATGCCAGGTTCATATGCAAGGCAGACAGCTGTGGGAAGAGGTTCAAGAGTAAAGATGCCCTGAAAAAACATAAAGAAAATGTTCACAGTGGTAAGAAAGAGTTTAATGTTTCTTTGGGAAAAAACCCTCTAACATGTTGCTGGCCTTAAATTTGCAAATCAGAGTAAACACTGCCTCTGGTTTCTTTTTTAATGGATTCATTTGGATCAAAAAGAAAATTAAGGAGTAACTAATTGCAAGAGTAACTGTTCCTCCTCCCCCAGGGAGAAATTTCCATGTACCAGATGAATCATTAGTCTACTGCAGAAAATGCAATAGGAATCTGGGGAAGTTTTAAACTAGGCAAATAACGGATAAAACAAAACATTTCAGTAGTGAGGAAAATCAACCACTGGCACAAACTGCTAGAGGAAGTGGTGAGTTCTTGATCTTTTGGTATTTTCAGGACACAATGGGATGTCTTTCTGGAAGACATGCTTCACAAACGATTAGGTCTGATGAGGGTATTACATAAAATTCTATAGCCTCTGTTGTGCAGGAAGCCAGATGAAAAAATCCACTAGTCCCGTTAGGCCCTAGTGTTTTTATATCTGTTCACTGTGAATCAATAGTTTTCAATCAAACTTCACTCTGTTTTCATGAAAGGGCAAAATACTGCTCTCAGGCCCACAATGCAGATCTCAGTTGTGGCATTCTGCTCTCTCTGCGTGTCCCCTCTCAACGTCAATGGACAGTCAGTGTGTGTGGGGACAGCGGAATACCCGAGTGCAAAGAAAACAGTCTTTAGTTGATGATGACAGCACTGAAATGCTTTGTAAGATTTTCATCACGTGAAATCTCTTTCTTCTGCCAAACTCTTACAGCATTTGGCAGAACTCTTATAAAATATTATCTCCTTTTTTTTCAGTAGCAGTAAGAATTTTTTTCATCCATGGGCACTGTTGTGTTCAGGCTTAGCTGTGTAGTGGCATACAAATTCCATAGTTCTCTTGAATGATTGCTCCAGACATGACTGAGAGCAGACGCCTGGCAGATATTTTTTTCTGTGCCTGCACTATGAGCAAAGCATTTATTTTGGGAGTCATAGAAAGAACAACTGGTGTCAGTGCAGGAAGGAGAATAACCTACCACTGTTGAGGGACACTTCTAGAATTCCTTCCTAGCTTGTGTTATCCTGGAGGCAAGGAAAAGTAGAAAAAGCTGTGATGTGGGTTGCCTGTTATGCAAAGCTATGAGCAGATATTGGCACCTTTCTGTCCTCTGAAAAGGTCTCATTAATGTTTTTCTAAGTTGAAGTACTAAGTACATTCCTTTATTTACATATATATCAGTATATATAAATATTTATCATAAGTTTTTTAACAGCAAATGCATATATGAGGTTAAGTATTTTTTTTTTTTAATGCTACAAATTTAGGTGTTGAACAAATCAACTGATGGGGTACAATGTAGTAATAAGGATCAACATAATATGAATTCTTTAGGGCAGCAGAAGCAGGAAAGATACAAGATGCTTAGTCTGAAAAATTGAGCTGGAAGCCACCTAATGAGTTCATTTATGATCCATACTTCCTGTGTTTGACTAAGCAGCACTCCTCTCTTTCATTCTGTGACTGTTCTTTTTAGTATCCAATGTAATAAGAATATTTTTTGCATAAGCTAGGAAATACCTTTTGTGGGCACATAATTAGAAACAAAGAATTGGGTTTGTGGTGGTTTTGTCTTGCAATAAAATAGCTTTGTGGGTTACTAAAATGGATTTGAAAAGGTAAATAATAGATAAATCGAATCTGTCACTTTTTAAAGCAACTGTGAAAGGGAAGGAAAATACATCTGGTAGCTGACCTGTAACTTGTTTGGTTATTTACCTTTTAGGTGAGAGTTCATGATCTGGTGCTAATGCCATTTCCCTGTCTTCTTCAGTTCAAGACCATTAATGATATATTATTTTATATAGTAGAATGCTTAATGCTTATTCAGAAATAAAGAAAAATGGGAAATGGTGCTTTTGCCTTGAGTTTGGGATCTCTTTTTGTCATTGCTGCACTGACTCCTGTATTGACTGGAAGAAATCAACTGTTCAGTTATAAAGCGAGTTGTTCTTAGTTGCGAATTGTGCTCCTCAATATTGGATTGCTGATGTGTGATAACATCTATTTGGAGGGGGTTTTTTTCTTTATTGTTCTAGTTTTCTTGATTTACATTCCATCAGTAACCGGTTTGTTGGACACCCACAGAGAACTCCTGATATGGAACACTTTGAAGAGGGGATACAAATGTAAAAAATCTTTTGTCAGTCAAATGACCTGTGAAAAGTCACAGACTCAGTGGAAATATTTAGATTCTTTCTTAGCACTTCCTTTTTAAGATGTTGGTGGTATTTTGTTTCTGTTTCAGGAAATTCTAGGAAGAAGCTGATGTGTTCAGTGTGCAATAAGAAATGTTCCTCAGCAGCAAATCTCCAAGAGCATCGAAAGGTCAGTAAGATGAAGGCTAACCCACAGCAGGCTTTGACTTCACTAAGATGTGAGGCTGTGGTGCTTAGGTCACTTGAAAGCTGCTGGTATGCAAACCTTTGAGTAATCTCTTTCATGGTTATAAAACCAGTGTATTTTAATGTGGGTGTTTATTTTTGTAATCCCAGTTCGTTAAACCAAAAATCTTTCTAAAGTTTTAATGCATCTTCTACCAAATGTTTCTGCTTGTGTCATTTATGCATTACAACATTAAGTCAAAGTTGCCTGCTGTTCTTATGCATTCTTAAGCACTAAGCTAGATGTAAAAGTATGTTATGTAATGATAGGATGCATACAGACCATAAAATAGGTTCATGAGCCTTCCGTTTTTGCACAGAATACAATCAATCTTCCTTGTTACTTTGTGACATATCAGTAAGGGTGCAAGCTGTAATTTAGTTATGGAGGAGTAAAATAATTTCTTTCAGAAAAAAACAGATTTTCAATATCATTTTGTTTATGCACATAATCTTTTATAACTAGAACAGGAGGGGTTAAGAGTTTGAAAAGCATCTATTGGAAATAAGACGCTTCATATAGAAATACAGATGGATTATGAATATAAGATTCTGAATCCATTATACCCAAAGGAAGTCCCTGGAAGATTAATTTGATAAATCACTATAACCCAGGAGATTCTGATTTTACAAAAAGCTACATTGTACTGTTTATCAGATCAACTATAAGTCTTTAATAATGCCCTGGTTATAACCTGAATCCATTGAGGATATAGATTATATCAATTAAAATATGTTGTTGCAAAGGAAATGGTGAGGCCCTTCCTTTGTTTTTCTCCTTGCTTATATACCTTGCATTTCTTATCTAACAGGGCTATACTTTGTTATTCCCCAGACCAAATTGTGGGATACCTTGCCACATGTAATTACAGTTTTAACACATCAGTGTACCTTATGTTGGCCCTGAAAATGCAAAATCTCATGGTTAGTGTGTCCAATTTATTAAAATGTTTGTTTTGTTTCAGCAGTTGTAATTTTGTGCAGACACTATGACACACACTAACAAGCTTTTCAAGTGGCATTGATGGTAGGTCAGCTGAGCATTTACTCATCTTAAGAATCACCATGAAGATTTTGTGCATAAAACTTTACTTCCTCCTCTTGATTGGCTCCTCTTTGAAGACATCCAGAAAATAGATGTTGTGGATTCACAGACCTACATTAGATAGGGAAGGAGATCACATGTAGGACTTGGGCCTCCTGTTTGCTTCAATTACTTTGCTTTTGTACAAAGTGGGGTGGGATTCATCACTAACATTGCCAAAAATATTTAGACAGGCAATAAAAACTGTAAGAAAATAATAGGTGAAACAGGGAGGAGAAGGGATTTTTTCACTTCCCCCCCCCCCCCCCTTTTTTTTTTTCTAATGNCCCCCCCCCCCCATCTATTTCTTGTCAATGTAAAGAAATAAAAGTAGAGAATAGGAAGGTAAAGTATAGGGGATACCGGAAAATAAGGCCAAACAACAAAAGGAGAGAAATCTGGCAAACATGGAGAAAGCAGGTGTCCTGGTTTCACTGGGACAGAATCCCAGGCCAGCCATGGTGTGCAGGCTGTTAGCAATTTGGAGTTCATCAGGGCAGCTGACCCAAGTTGGCCACAGGTGTATCCCATCCCATAAATGCCAAGCTCATAAAGGGTGGGGTTTGCTGAGGGCAGAGGGCTTTGTTCTTGGGCTCTTTCTGCTGTGGCTTGGACCTGGGCTCTGGTTCCTTCTGCTCCCCAGGACTGCTTTCCCACTTACTGTGACTGCTCTACATTTGCTGAGCTAAGTATAACTTTGTGTATTTTATATTGGCTTTGGTAGTAGTTTAGCTGTTGCATTAAATCCTTTTTTGTTTTAAGCTGTGGGTCTCCTCTCCTTTTCCTAATCCCCTTTCTCTGCTGGGGAAGGGTCATTAGATGATAGAGCAGCTGCTGTAGTTTAGCCACAGATATGGGATAAATATAGACAGAGGATAAAAAGGGGGGGCTATAGGGGAGATCAAGAGATCTGTTCATTTTCTGAAGCCACAGTTGTTCAGATCTGTAGCTTTTGTGTCATCTTTGATTTAAACACATTTTTAGCTTTGTGTGTCTCATGGTTTTCTTGTGCCTTAAACTTTTCTGATTGTGTTCCTTAGTCCGATGTTTGCTTTTTCTGATGTCCTACTTAAATCTTCTTTTTTTTACTGCAAATTGAGTTAATTGCTCTTTGTCTTATCTGAGAGAATGCCAAGAAAAATTCACTACTGTCCTTTTTTTGTAACAATTAGCATATTGCAAAGTCGTTCTGAATTTGCAGTTTCTAGGCTATACAAACACAATTATCTCAACTTTTTTTTCATGCATCTTTTTTTCCAAGTTACTTTTTCTTTTAGTAAGCTTTTTCTTCCTGTGGATTCTCTCTTTTTCACCTGCATGCTTCTTGAAGGCAGCTGCCCAAAAAAGAGCAGTGGTGCTTAGTTGAACCCTTGGTAGTGCCAGGTTGTCCTGAGTTTATTAATACAGAGGATATGTTTATTAATATATCTCAGAATGAAAGTGCTTTCTAACAGCAGCATCAAACTTGTTATTCCTATTTTATTTGGAGTTCACGAATGTTTTCTGTAGTGGTGCTGTGTAAACTGTTGGTGGGCATGTAGCATTTGTGCGTTTGATTTCTCCTTCCTAAATATTGGAGAATTTTGGAGCTTTATTCAGGGTGTGGAAATAATTTTGGATTCTGAGCATATCTTCCTTAGTGATTACTGTCTCATCTATGTTTTTAAATTTTATATCTGATTTGTAAAACTACTTACCATAATACAACTCTCCATCTGCATGATACCTATGAAACTTTAACAGTTATAATGTTGATCCACTGATATTGTTGCTTTTTGTGGTGATCATACATATCTTTTTGTTTTCCATTCTGTCTATATCCACGTTTTCTTTTGTCTTATCCTCCAATTGTTAAGTGACATCATTTTATCTGATATTTATAGTAATCTATGATTTGTGCTGCTAAGTGGTGTGGTAGTATAAAAAGAATTCTCAGCAAGCACAAGTCAGGAAATTCTTTACAGGAGCTTACAGAAGACTGGGTAATAGAATGAAAAAGTTTGTTGTAAAATCTCCTTTCTGCAGGTTTGTAACGTCTGCTGCCAGAGCAAATGAAACACCATATTTGAATTATA
The DNA here is from genome assembly GCA_013401335.1 of Brachypteracias leptosomus. Taxonomy (NCBI): domain Eukaryota; kingdom Metazoa; phylum Chordata; class Aves; order Coraciiformes; family Brachypteraciidae; genus Brachypteracias; species Brachypteracias leptosomus. The sequence goes on along the minus strand of VYZX01002198.1, from coordinate 11,507 downwards.
GACTGATATTAAGTTCTGAAGTTTAAGTAAAATGCAAAATTAAATCATGATAATAGTGAGCAAGTGAGGGGAGTGATTCTTAATAAAGCTTTCCTTCAGTTCCTTTGAATGAACATTTTGGATTAGAATTGTTCACAGGAATTTAAACTTAAAAGTGAGCATGTAGATGTGAATAGCACAGGCTGCCAGGTCTCTCCACTGAGGTTCTACTGTGTAAGGGGAAAGGGAAGAAAAATTCCAGCAAATTCCAGCCTTGCAGGTTTATTTTCCCAGGTTGTTGCAGTTAGAATTAATAGTGCTACCCTTTTGGTGCTTGTAGGTACACCAGGGTGGGGTATGTCTCCTGGCTGTACAGCTGTGGGTGAGCTCCTAATTATTCTTGTAGGCAGGTGTTTTCAATAGTGAAATAGCTAATTCTGTTAAGAAAGAAGATTAAGGACACCTTGGAGTGTGGGACAGCAAAGCTTTTTTGTTTTTAGAAATGACCATAGGACAAATGCCTCTATGAAATACAGGCTTGTGCTTCACTGGTAAGACCAGTTTGTGCTGTGGCCCTTCTGGATTTCTTAGGAAACTTAATATATGACTCTTTAGGCTTCCATTAAGAGGTGTGCTGTGGCACAGGCTGCTAGAGAGAAAATGGGAGAACCAAAAAGGATCCTAATTGGGTTGTTCTAAGAGATTGAGAGTATTTTATTGTTTATGAAAAAACCTTGATTCATTCTTAACTTTCTTGCAAAATTATGGTGAGGAAGGTCACTCATGAACATAATCTGTGTTTTTTCCCTGCCTTTTGTCACCTGCCACTTCTAGGTGTCTCTGTGTTGGGTTTTTCCCACCCTTTTTGTTCAACACTGGGCAGTGTTTTGTTATACTGTGAAACCCCTATTTTTCACAATCACTATGAAAGCCATAGAAAGGTAGAGGAAACCAAAGTTTGAACACCACTTTAAAATTCTCAGTAACATTTAATAATTTCAGTTGGATGCAATATTCTCATATCCTTGCTCTCTCAAAGCACTGCCTTCCAACAGAGTCTTGTCCAGTTATTTGTGATAAATTGAAATTCAAATTAGTTTTTGGGAAAGCTGATTGTGGATTACTTGTGTTTTCAAAATTTTGCCTCAGTTTCACCCCCAGAACTATTTTGAATGACCTTTTGCTTTCTATTAGACTTAATGAAAATTTTAAGATTGTCAATCCTGTAAGTGAAGGAATATAGTTCTCTGAGCATATATTAATCCTGTTTGAATGCTTGCTGTTTTATATATTACTTAGCAAGTTATCTGAAGGTGTAGCTCTTCAGATGCCTATGAAACCATTGTAAATATATTCTGACTTTATTGTAGCAAAGGTTTATGTTGATAGCTGTTACAGCCCCTTAAGGAGACTGATTTTGTTACGTGAATAAATCATTGCACAAGCACTTGTCTGTGTTATTACAGCCTCATGCTCATAAAGCGTGTTACTTGACAAGTTTTATTAAAAGGAAAATCCATCTGAATATCTTTATCCATAAAAATATTTTCTATATTTGATTAATGTTGTTTAGCTGTATAATTGTGCACTTTTCTAATTAATTGATTAGAGTGCCAGCTATAGAGTATATGCTTGATAGGCGTAGCTATTTAATGCATGTCCACACAGGTCGGTGTCTGATTCTTTCCTAAAGACTTGATTAAAGAGTACCAGCTATAGCAAATATGTCTGATAGCTGTAACTTCTTAATGCACATGCATGGAAGTCTCTGTTTTGACACAAATGTATTCCATGAGACTGTTTATTAAACAGTGCTTAAAAGTTGAAATCAGACGTTTGTGTAGTGTTAAAGCACAGTCTGGGCTCTGATGTTTTAAATATTATGTTTACCTTACAAGTTATTTCAAATAATTGTGTTGCTGGGGATTCTGATAGCTCTTGGTTGCAGAATTATGTAAACTGCAGTCAACAATCTCAGTAAATATTTAGATCTTTTGGGAGAGGGTAGACTAGTAGATTGTGTGTGCATATAAGAGAAATGAATCTGAAATGCAGCTGGGTCAACAGAGCATTTAGAATGAATGATCTTCATTTAAGCTTAGCACCTGATTTGGTCTCAGCATTCTCTCCAAAGTGTGCAAGTTTGCAGAGATTGTAGCAAATGCCATAACCACTTTTTACTTGAGTAAAACATGTAATTTGTTCTAAAGTTAGTTTGAGTAGCAGCATAAAAACAGGGTGAGGCAGAATATGGAG
>VYZX01002197.1:1612-12452 GCA_013401335.1 Brachypteracias leptosomus | reverse complement strand
CCTTCTGAAGTCCAGGGTAGTGATCCTGCTTGTGGCCCTGTGTCTCCTGCATGTGATTCTGAACTCCACCTTCTCATGGTCACTGCAGCCAAGGGTGCCCCCTACTTTCACATCTTCAATGAGTCCCTCTTTGTTTATCAGTACAAGGTCCAGCAGTACTCTCCCTGTTGGCTACTCCACCACCTGCGTCAAGAAGTTATTGTCAATGCACTGGAGGAACCTACTGGACTGTGCATGCCTGGCTGTGTAATTTTCCCAGCAAATGTCAGGGTAATCGAAGTCCCCTGTGACAACCAGATATATGAGATGGTGTTATGTATACAAAATACATATTTGTATTTTCATTCACTTTCCAGACTTTCTGTCACAATCTGGTCCTGGTCAGGAGACAAATAACTAAGGATAGTTTTTGAAATGAGATTAACAGTGAAATCCTATTACTTGGCAGTTTTGAACAAATTTCATTGGTCTACAGGCAAACTTAAGAACAGCAGCCTCTGTCTAATAGTTATATATTCTTTTATTTTTCTTCCAAAACAGAAATAATTTATATTCTAGACAATTAGCAGTTACAAGCTATTGTATATAAAGAGTTAGATCATGAAAATGAGTGTAAAACATAACCATTACATTATATTTGTTACTATATTTCCTTCAGATTTCCAGTGAACTATGAAATCTATCCATGGTTCCTTGAACAATTTTGCTGTTGTCCAGGACCTTGACTGATAACCACACATGTTGTAATAAATTATTTGCATTTAGTGAATGGAAATAGAATACAACAAAGGTTTCAGCTGCACAGATCAGTGTATAACAACACATTGACATCCTTGTCCACATTGGAATTAATTCCATTCATTGTTCCTAGTATCAATATCACACAAAACTTCTATGGTCCAGATTTGAATAGCTAAGCTTGCAAGATAACTGACTGGACTTGACTTTATGGTTTTCTTCTTCTGCTATGGGATTGTTCCCATAACTCCTTCCAATGACTCAAATCAGCAGAAGGCCAAGTAGTTCCATCAGCAGGATTATTGTACAAATAGAAGTGATAAAGTAACTTAAGGGTTTTTTTAAAAGTCAGTTAAATTGGCATGATGGTAGATAGTGAAGTAGAGTTTGGTAGAATTGATTTGGATGCAATAAATAGAACTTTTTATGACTATGTTTTAAAACTCCTTTATAGAAGTAACCTTTTTAAAGATGTGTCTGCCTGCTACTTCATTTTATCTGTCATTATTTAACAAAAATAAGAATACCGTTATCAATTTAGTAATACAAAATTCAATATTATATATTTTTATATATTAACATCATGTAGGAATCAATAGGTTGCAGTACATCTTAAAATTAATATTCTTGTCATTTGCAGGTATTGCCATTAGTTGTTTTCTACAGTTAAATAATTTATAAGCATGTGGATACTCCACAAAGCTTTTACCTGTGTTCCCTCTATTTTTTCTTGCCTTTTAAACAAAGGATAAAAAAGATTCTAAAATTTCCATAGATATCATGGCATGTCTGCTGCTTTATTTGATTTTGTAGTTTTTACAGTCTTCCTCCAATTGTAAATATTTGGGACTTAAATTACAGTGTCATGAAGATTCCAGAATTTAAATAATATGCTTTCTGTTGTGGTCTTTTCGTAGTGTCTCATTAGTACTTAATACCAGTTAGTGCCAAGTGTAAACTTGGTCTTTGCTTCCTGTCTTGTGCATTACAGCTCTTGAACTATGCTAAATGAAAGTAAAAGGTAATTAGTAAATTAAGCTGCTCAGTTTTCAGTAGCTCAGGGTAAAAAAATTCTCTTCCTTTATATAGAATTTGAATTTATCTAACCTACCGGCACTACTGCTTTTCTGTTCCTCTGAAGAATAATTCACATTACAATTTCTTATTGTTTCAGGGTAATTTTTTACGTTTGGGGTGGGTTTGTTTTCTTTTTTTTTGGTAGAAAGGCCTTGCTTTCCTACCAATGGAAAAAAAATTCCATTTCATACAGTCATTTATTCTACATATTAATCTATTTTTCATTCTGCTTTTGACAACTGAAACGTAGCTCTTCATTAAGCTCATCATGGCTGTGTCTAGAAAGCAAATAAAGGGTGCACTGTTTACATGTATGCACAGGTCTCAGTTCAGTCTCTTTTATAAAGAGGAATTTGGGGTTTTTTGTAGTGGCTAACTTGTGAGCATTTCAGAAATGGAGTTAGAGCCACTGCAAAAGTCAACTGTGCAAGTACTCTGTGGTCAGAAATTGAATGTTTCTAGTAAATCTATCATGCCTTCTGGCTGATGTAATCTCTAAACCTTCAGTAGAGAATTAACTTGAATAGAAGTGGTGCTGATATTAGAGGTACTTGTTCATCACTACACACTAAGTTGCTGTCTGCCTGAAACATGAGTGAATTGGAGAATGTCTCACTCATAGTTCATTTACATGACAACAGAAAGAGAACATTGCTAAATAGTCTGATCTGCAAAGGATAGGAAAAAAAAAAAGGGGTTCATAGTAATTCTACATTGTTATGAACAAATTTCACAAAAACATTGCCAAAAAAAGGATAATTTGAAATATTTGTTTTTTCTTTTTTTTTTTTTCAGACAGAAGATAAGCATAGAAAAAGGTAACCCAAAATAATTCTATTTGAGGAAGTAGACGTAAATAAAAATCCAAATCATAAAATTGATAAAAATGTATTTTACTCAATGGTGGACTAGAATGCTGGGTATTATAATAAAAGAAGTATCTTTACCCACTTCATCAAACATGTAAATATTCTCTTATTTTAAAACTTCTCAAATGTAACAAAATATATATCTGCAGTACTGAACAACCTTCAAGTCTGAGCGGTATACTACAAGTACAGCTAATGCAATTTTGAAATGCAGATGGAATTTTAAGTAGATAATTAGTATCATTCATCAGGCATTAATTTTAAAATATCCACAGCTGAAATCTCCAGTGTTGTCTGTTGCAAAGAGAGAAGCACAAGAGTGGGAATTTTAACACAGCACAATCTAGAACATTTTGATGTGAATAGGGCTTTAAGCATAATTTCTTCTGGTAGCTATTTAATTTTAATAATACAGTGAAATTCAATTAATAGTAATAATTTAATAAAAATATGAAAACAACTGTTTAAAATAGACTTAACCTAAATCTTTTCAGTGTTATAGTTTGTTTTGTTTTGTGAACAATTAATAAAAGTTGTACTCATGATTTTTAGAAATAAAACAGCCAAAGTCTAATTTTAGATCCTTGAGCTTGGCTGTCTTTCTGACAGGAAATCAAAAGGGTCAATTGATTCTAAAATGGAAATTGTCAAAACCAGACTGAGTTCACTGATAAATCGTTTTTTAGACAGTTCTTGATATTTCAGCTGCTAACATTTAAATGGGATTAAGCTGCCTCATGTCAAAGTGTACCTGATTTCATCCCTGATGAAATGAGATCTTCACTTTTGCTGTCAAGAGGGATAAATAGATTTACATCTGGCAAACACAACCCTTTGATTGAGGTTATTGTATGGCTGTACTTCTGAAAGTATGCTTGCAGTTTAAGAGAATTTATAAAATTATTGAATTTTTAGTTAAGCACAAAACCAAAAAAAGGCAGAAAGTGAACTGTAATCTCATATGGATTCATCCTAAGTTCAGGTGCCTAAAAAAAGTGAAAGTATCTTAAATCAAAACAAAATCAGGGCTTATTAGGGATGACAAAGAACTGGAAAATGTGAAACTATTTATTGGAAATAATTGTATTTTTTCTATTTTGTTTCAGCTCTTTTTCTACAAAAGATTTTTCATAAGATATTTAGTGGACCATTTGCATGTCTTTCAGTGAATCTTTACAATATTTTATATCCAAAAGCTTCAAGACACCTTATAATCGTGCTTTGATTAAAGAGCTATGAGAGTTTAAATAAGCTTTTTAGCTTCATTGATCATAATAATTCTGGGCAATTTATGCAGTGCTGATTTTATTAGTCCTTTCTTAAGATACTGTTTTATGCCCATACACCTTCAGTGTCTTCTCACAAATTACCACTTTATTAACAGCAGAATATCCTTTCGGTTTTGATTTTTGGTTTGGTTTGGTTTTTTTCTAAAAATGTGGGACACATTACATTGCTAAAGAGTATTTCATTCTGAAATGACCATTAGTTGGCAAAAGGGACACCTCTTCCTCTTTGGAAATTAATTGCTTTACATTTTTTCAAAGTACAGCTGTTATAGATAAACTATTTTAAATTGCTAAAATGTAAGTATTCCGATTTATGTTTACAAAGTTTAACACATCCATATCCATATAGATTTGCATTTTGCTAAGGTGCAAATATTCAATAGAAAGATGTGCCACAGACATAATCTAAAATAAAATAAACCAGGATAGATTTTAATTTTGCTATCGATTTTTAATGAAAATCAAGCTTCTTGTATTTTAAAGTAATAATTGAGTAGATTTCTTTTCTGTGATATTCTGCTTTCTGCACTTACCCTCTAGCTCTGTAGCCATATTTAGGTATAAGGTCTTTTACATAACTTGAAATTTGCTTGTTTCACTAGCCCAGACTACTCTTCTAGGTTACTTTGTTTGCCTCCTTTCATAGTCATAGGAGTAATAGTCTTAAAATTTATTTCGTAGGGAAATCACAGTCTCCAGTAAGTAGTTTCTGTATATACTCACAGAACTAACTACTAATTCACTACAGAAGGCCAGCAGTCTGCATTTAGTAAAAAGTTGACCTTGAAATTGGTAAGCTTAGAAGAGTAGTCATGAAAAAGTAGCTCAGGCAAAAATGAAATGACACACTAAAATCATAGATTTCACAACTCATTATGTTGTTGACTGTATTTCCTCAAGGGATTGTTTTTGCTTTTTAAGAACTAAGAAGGCTTGATTATTTTTACAGCCTGTAGATATATGGAAAAGCTTTCATAATTTAGCTTCTTACGAGATGGAAGTGCTAGAGATATAAGTATGAAAAAGAAAAAGTAATTTCAGCTTATTATTTCCTGACAAAAAAGCCAAATGAAACAAACAAAAAAGCCTACCTTACGTTTTATTTGGAACTGCAACAAAGGATCTCTTGGTTTTGCTGCTATATGAGTATTTGGCATATAAAATTAATTATGTGATCATAGTTGATGCCTTTAAGTTTTCTAGTACATGTACATAGGAACATAGAGTAATGTAGTGAGACTGTTTAGGGATGCTTAAGGGATCATACGCATACGTAGGACTCTTCATGCTCAAATGAAATAGCTCAAAAAACACCATGTCTTTGTTCACATTTCTTAAGAACATGCAAGATATTTGTCCTTTCACAGAGGACATACACAGAAAAGTTGTCTGTGTCCAGCTTTCCCAGGAATCTAGAAACTCACTCCCAGATTCGTCTACTTGACTGATCTGTGTGTTTCACTTCAGTTTCAAACATAGTATTTTGAGCTGGAGTGAGAGTTTGTGAGCCACTGTTAAGAAGTTCTTCCTCAGGTATTCATCATTTTCTGGGACTGGGAATTGAAAAGAAACCAGGAAGAATTTGGCAAAGTTACTACTGAATTGGGATTTCTGGCACATGAAAATATAACATCAGGAAAGTCAGTATGAATACTGCTGGACTGTTTGACTTAGTGCCAGAATCTGGAGCAGCTGGAGCCTCCTCCTGGGAGGGCATACATAATGACAGACAATTTTATAAATGCCAGAAATTAGCTTTACAGAAGACAAGATTCCTAGTGCAGTTTCTGGCTATGTTCCATCTTCAGTAGCTCTCAAGTCCTTTCATGTGCCTATTCCACTAATTTATTAATTTTTACACAGTTTCTGAGACCAGAAGAGACAAAGGTGAAATTATCTTTGTAGCTTTCGGCTTGCTGAGGCAGTTTTGGCTTACATGGTTACAAATGTTCTTCTGGTCTTTAATCCAGGTTCTAGACAGCCTGGACTAAACTTCACATTTGAACTACCAGATATTCAAACCGGACCTGAAGTCACTGTATCTGATAGACTGTCACATGCAAGAATTGAGCCTGCAGTTTCAGAATATCCTACCATGAAAATAGCTATCAAAAAAAAGTCATCAACATAAAATCACTAAAGAAACTGGATGTTACCTGCAACAGGTTTTGGTATTGATGAGCCTTTGACTTCTCATTGAATAAAAAGCTGATATTATCTTCATCCATGTCATAAAAGTTGCCTACTGGCAATATCTGGCTGTCCTCCATTTGTGCAATGTGCTTGATAGGTTTTGCCTCACAGCATCAGTACTTTGGGGGAAAAAAAAAAAAAAAAGACTCAACAATCAGAGAACATACTTTTTCTAAGATCATAATTTATTCTTTCTGAGAGTCATTCATTACCATCCCCTATTTTTGGCTCACTTAAAGACTTTCTTCACAAATTAGGCATTTATGCAGTATTTCCAATAAATCTGATGCAGTTGCCTCTGAAGTCGAGTTCTTTGTCCCTATCTATACTTCTAATCTTTGATCAAACTCTTGTCTTTCCATACTGAATCTTCTGCCTTTCCATCACCTAAATAAAGCAGATGGAAATGAGCTACAAAATAAATTTCCTCATTTCAATCCTGATACCTAGTGTGTATAGTCTTAGCCTATAAATCTCACCAACACCAGTGTTTCAGTAGAGTAGTGTAGTCAGACCCTTCAGAGTTACCTTGTAACAAATTTTGATTACTTGTTTGTAAAGATTTATACATCAGTCAGATGTAGTGGTTGAAAAAGAAAGAAAAAAAGTCAACCAAAACAGAACATATACTTGACATGTATTCATCATCTAATAACTAGCAAAATCCTGATCTAAATCTTAAAATGTCTAAAGGCATGTCTCCGTTTAAGGCTCAGGGTGATCCCCACGGAGCAGAATTTGTTTCACTCCTCTTCCTCCTCCCCTCTTCCTTCCCAGGGGAGGAAGAAAGGCCTCACACAAAGTTGGAAATCAAGATTACAACTTTTAACAGGGAACAACAAAAGAGATATTAAAGGAAGGGAGATATACAGAGGTATTAAAAGAAGATATATGTACAACACCGATACTCGGATGTTGTTGGATTCCTCCCGAGCCACGTGGAGTTGTAGCAGCCACAGAGACGTCCGGAGCCAGCAGCAATCCCAGCGAGGAGGGGGCGAGCAGAACTTCTTATGTCCTTTTATAGAGTGTGTCAGGAAGGGGAGTGGAATAGCCGCTCCACCTGTCCCTCCCCCTCCTCAAACCTTAAACCACAACAAGGTATTTGTCAAATAAAAAAGGAAATAGAAAAGGAGATGAAAAAAGCCTGAAACAAATAAAGTTTTCAGTCTAGTTGTAAGTGTGACTGGATTTGAAATCTTTGGAAACAGGGAATTGTAATTGTAAGTAATGGATAACCTTAATAATGAACCATACTACAAATATTTCCCTAAATATATCTTTTTACAGATCAGCAGATTTGAAATCCAGACCTATATCTTTTCCATTTCATGTAACTTAATATGGGAGGAAGAACATGTCAGCACTTGGCAGGCTGTGGTTGGGTATTTAACATTCAGAGCTGACATCTGGCTTCAAAAGTCTTCATTAATATAATCAACAGAGGACAGGTTTGTGATTGATTGATGGCCCTCTACAAGCCCGTTTGTATATCATCTTATTTGGTAAAACAAAATGCACTTATTAGTACTAAGTTACTTAAGGAATATGTGCTGAAAGTCGAATTTTAGCTACCAGATCTCTAACTTCTGTGGTGTCTCAGATACTGTCAGATACAATAAGGGGGGGAAAAAAAAAAGCTAACATAATACTTATACCTTTTTACTAGACACTATATTTAGACCTCTAAAGACATTAATATTCTGACACCTAAGTGAAAATAGTAATTTTATTTGTAAAATAACCATATATTTTTATATATGGTTTAGCTATTTCAGAGTGGCGTGAAGTCATTCTATATATGTGGATGTTCTTTGTACTAGAGTTGTAGAACAGAACACTCTTGGCTATATTAGTTGTGAAGTAGTTGCTTTTTAATAGCTCTCCAGAAGTCTTAATTACCCTCCAGAAGGGAAGCCCCTTAAATATGATGTTTAAATATCCAAAATGCATAAAAATTTACAGCTGGAAGAACTCAGGCAACCTGGTGTTCAGTGTTACTTTGTGACTGCCTGAATTGAGTGAGAGATGGGAAGTGTGAGACAAAATGTTTCTGATGACAAAACCGGAAGAGCTTAAATACACTGCTTTCCATTTAGTACCTTTGTGGAAAATTTGACTTTTGTAACACCCTTTGTAACATAACATCTGCTGCATTGCTGTGATATTCTGATTTGACTAGAAGAGCAGGTTTATTTATATTGGATATGATCTCTTTGCCAAGAATTCAGTTAAATTTGATTATCAGCAGTTAAGAACATGTTGACCTTTCTATCCAAATTTTACGTGCTATATCTGCATCCTTTTCACTTGTTGGTGTAACTGTTCAAGTCTGTCATATATTTTTGTGAAGTTTCAGCTTCTATTTTGGTCATTTCTTGGGATATGAAACTATGGGTTAGCCTTGGTAGGCATTTTTAGGTGCTTCAATTAGCAATTCTTGTCCTCCAGAGTTGCATGAAACAATAAAAAACCTCTTAATCTGATAATAAACTGTACTACCTATAATTTAAGCATTTAACCAACAAAGATGTTATATTCTATTTTTTGATAATCAAGCCAGACGTGATCATATTTGCTGATCATGAAATTGCATTAGTCTAGCTCAATTGCATTTTCCCTATGCTATTTTTCTAGCAATCATAGCTATACACTCAGTCTTTATGCCAACAAAACTGAATCAGGAGTGAACAATGTTCATCCTTCTCTAATTCAAAGTGTTTAAACTGCTTCTTACTCATGAGGGAGCATTTCAAAATTCTGTGGTGAAGTATTGACATCAGAATCCATGAATTCTGACAACCAGATATTGCACAAATACAGAAACAGAAATTCCTTTGGGTTTGAAGAGAAGTATTGCAGCTTATTTTTAAGAAAAATATGAATATTAAAACATGGGAGGCAAATGAGCTAATGGATTGGTTAAATCGTGGCTTTCTGAAAGCTCCATACTAAATTTCTGTATCAACATGTTAACATTCAGATCAATATGGAAAAGATGATTGAAAACCAAGTGCAATGACTTAAGGAGACTTATACTAACTTTCCAGCTAAGGATCCGGCATAGTGTGCCTATAGATATAAATGAATGAGTTGCTATATAACCTTGGAATTACAGAAAAATGTCAGTAGACTGACAAATGTTTTAATTAATTAATGTGCACGTTTTATAAGTAAGTATCACATAACTGCATAATTGAACAGAATGCTGGGAGTCATAACTGGAACACCAAATTAGGGAAATACTGTTTATTCAGGGGATGTTTCACTCAATGGTTTGGTCTCATCCTCTTGTGTGTTTGTCAGGTCAAGCAGCTCACAAACGTACATGTACACAAATGGAAGTGCGCACGTACATGCATATTGCAACACTTGAAAGAAAGTATCTTACACAGAGACAAAATAGAACCAAACTGTACATTTGAGTTGACATAAAGTATCTGTCAGCCCACTGTAGAATATTCATAGTGTTATGCACATAAGCTTAAATAGACTTTAAGCACCAGAAGGATGAGTTGTTCTCTTATAAAATAATATTCTTTTTGTGTATGTGAGATCTGCATGCAGGTCAATAGCCAGGTGGAGTTGGCCACTGTTCCCCTGCTGCTAGCTGTAGTAATTTATTCCCACAATAATGGAAATAAAATAGGGCTTTTCTGTTTTAAATACATAGGAAGTACTTTTGCTTAGAAATTGTATGTGCCAATTTTATCTGTTTGTTTTGCTGTACTAACAGCACCATGTTGTATGCTCTAAGACAGGAGCTAAAGCCAGTGAATTGGCATTCCAGAGTTTAAATAGAATTTTCAAAAGTACCACACCATCAGAAAGTGAATCAATCATCAGGAACTGAGGGTAGTGATAAAAACAGATGACATAAATATGTTCATCTGCTCACAGATACTGCCCTCATTCTCTAGGAGAGCACACAAACATATCACTTCTGCTAAGTACAACTGGAGAAAATCTATCTGGCTTCACAAAAGAAGTGGGTGATAAATATCAGGGGGATTTAGCATTTAGTTTGTTAATATTTTAGAAGTTATTGTTATTCTTTTTACAGCTCACTGATATTGCTGTTTAACACTCTCCAAAGCAGTGTACAATTCCTCAAGGAAAGTATAAGAGTATCTGAAATATTCTTCTGGGTTTTTTTTTAAGAATGGTTACATTTTTTTATAATATCTGTGTCAATCTGGTCTGAATAAATGCTGGCATTTCCTACTAAAATGCCAGTGGTGGATTTATGTTTGAGGAGACAGGAACACAAATCATAATATCTGGATTGGAGAAATGCGATCTGGTTATACGTACTTGTGTTTTTTCGATGTAATTCACACCTGAAGGACTCGGAGAATGCGGTCCAAGATAGCAATGCTCATGCCATCACATCCAACTGAGGAATAAGCCAGAACAATGTCAGCAGTGACAGATATTCCTTAGCTGCCTTCCAAGACAAGAACCAGAAGGCCAACCACCTCAAGGGTGTGTATATCTATGGTGGATCCTCTTGCACCCCTTCAGGGCCATGATCTATTGAGACATGGTGGGACAGCTCATGCAATTGGAATGTTGTCATGTATGGCTACATATGTTTTTGGAAAGATGGGCCATCAAGGTGAGGTGATGGAGTCACTTTTAATGTGAGAGAGCAACTGGAATGTATTAAACTCT
>VYZX01002196.1:1408-12390 GCA_013401335.1 Brachypteracias leptosomus | reverse complement strand
GAGCCTTAAACAGAGACAAAGCCTAACCAGACATAATGTGCAAACACCAAAGCAGAAATGGTGGCACAGGACAGGGAAAAGCCCAACTCAAATACCATATATCAGACCAATAACAAAACCAGGCCCCATCTCCCAAGATCTCGCAGGGTGCTCTTTTCAGTGGTGCATGAGCAACGACCCCTCACCTCAGCTTCTCTGGACAACATCTCTTATCTGCCTGGCAATTCTGTTTGTGTAGAATGAAGCCAAGTTTGGTTGGTGTTGGTTTTCCTGGGGTTTTGGGGGTGCGGGGAGGTACCCTTTAGTATTTTCCTGGATTTTCCAGTGACTGGCATTTTGATTAGAAACAAAGCATGCTCAGCAAGCTCAGACCTTCAGGGAAATTTCTAGATCACGTGCAAGGCTAATGATTCCAAGAAGACTCCCACAAGGTATTTTTTAATCTATGTAAATCACCTTGTGTGAATCAAGAAAATATAGAATCACAGAATGGTTTAGGCTGGAAGGGACCTTCTGAGATAATCTAGTTCCAACCCCCCACACACCTCCCCCCACCCCTCCGGCAAGGATGCCTCCCAGTAGATCAGGCTGCCCAGGACCTCATCCAACCTGGCCTTGAACACCTCCAGAGATGGATCGTCCACAATTTCCTTGGGCAGCCTGTTTCAGTGTCTCACCACCCTCTGAGTAAAGAATTTCCTTCTAAATCATCTAAGAATATTCATACAAAAAGCTTTAAGAAACAAAGTATTCAATATGCCAAAGTTTATAGAAGCAGAATGCATAAAATGGACATTGTCTTAAGTTTAGGACAGCAGAGAGGAACTGCAGAGTAGGTTATGCACATCCAGCACCCAGGGTATGCAACAGCAAAGTCAAATAAAAAGTCTGCAGGCTCAAAGAACCACACTATGAGAGTCAAACTGGAGAAGCACTTCAAGAAAAACTAGCTACTCGTTTCTACAACTGAATATATTGAGACATTGGCTCTTAAATTCAGTTTTCTTTCTAACAGTTGCATCTATCATGATGCCCTAAGGAAATATAAAACTATCTTTTAGTTGCAGTGATCTCACACAGAGGAATCCTGGAAAGCGGCCTCAGGCAGTGACAAAAAATTTATCTTTCACAATAATCTGATCAGTAAGACATATCTGAGGAAAGAGAGGAAACTAATTCTTACAAATTCCTCTTTTTTACAGCCCTTGCATAACAGTGCTAGTTTCAAAATATGTCAGCCACAGTAACACCTGTCCTGCAAAATATCTGAAACTTCTAGGTGTGTCATAAAATGAGCAAGTAAATCAGTCAAAAATGTTACAAAATATCCACAATTCCAATTGTTGCATGAAAAATTCAGTTCTAACAATGTGGCGGCAACATTGCACATCTGTATGTTTGCAAGTAGAACATTCTCAAATATTCTGAAATAGAAGGAAATCTTAATTTGTAAATTTAGATTCCCATCCTCTTTTCAAGACAATGAACATTACAAGAGTGAAAATGCAGTAGTCTTTGTTATTCATGCAGCAGTGTTGGTTAAAATCTCAGTTTATTTTACACCCTGTATAGTCTTCAATCCAGCTGTATGTTTTCCTATAAATTGTATTTCAATTTCAAAAGATAAATAATAAGTCCCTAGATCCCTGTTTTGTCCTCTGAGGTCTGTATTTGAAATTCAACCTTAAAAAAGTTCACACTTTCTGAAAGTGTGATCACATCTATTAATTCTATTGCTGAGCCTTGCCATTCTTTGGTGACATGATTTGTTTGTTACAATCTGAGGGTCATGTTCCACACATATTTACACTGGAGTACATCTGGAACAACTTGGAGCTGCAGAACAAATATTATATAGATGACAAAGGAAGTTTTCTAATAGAATAAATCTGTAGAGAGAATAAGGACTAAAACATCATGCTGAATTGGAGATCAATTTCACTGCTCTGGGCTGAAACTGAAATCCAACCAAACATACAGTGCACCCAAGTGCCAGGCTGCATTAAGCCCTGTTTCTTATTTGATTAGATCTCCTCCAGAGTCAGTTTCTGATCCCTGCCCCACCCTGTGCCAATCCTGCCCCTGGGAGACACACACCTTCCTTCCATCTGGGCCAGGGAGAAAGAAGGGAAGATCTCCCATGCTGGCCAAAACCATACAAGGGGGGTTCCAGTTTGAAATTATTTATCCTTACCAGACAACTTTTCACAATTTATTTTTCAAAGCACTTGCCTGAAAATATGAGTACCTCAATGTGGAAACAGTCTGTCACAACACTTTCATAAATTAAATTTACTATTCAAGAAAAACTAATCTTTCAATAACAAAATTGGCAAATCAAAGGTCCTTATAAATATATTTACATTAGAACTGCTTGTCAGTGATTAATTTCTTTTTAGGAGCCATAATTCCTTCCCAAATGAAATATTGCCTCTAGTATAAAAAAAGCCCATACAAGCCATGGTGTTTATGTAGTATTATAGACATTCATCCAAGTATGTTTGCATATATGAACTTTAACTTCCTCTCCATGGAAGTTCAATCATATTCCATGTTGGCACAGACAAACCCTGTAACCTTCTATAATTTTTATCAGCCATTTAAAGTCTCTGCATATTACAGGGTTGACCTTGTCCTCATGTCATTCTTCTCTCAGTGACTATAGAGAGTCATATTTTCCCTCAGTGCCACTTCTCTGTAATGCCATTTTCGGTAGATAAAACACTGGTTAAGCATAAGAGAGTCCCTAGAAAGTAGAAACAATGGCACCTTTCCAAAGACTCAACCTCACTTCATTTAATGCAGTTCTGGGTACAAGTCTATCACTCCACATCAATCCCAAGGGAAGAATAGCAGCAACAGTAACAATGACATTATGAAATATTTTACAGAGCCTGTTCTGATCTTCCTTAAAAAGGCAGACACACTACTGAACTGTTCTGACTGATCTATGATATTGCCCCACTTATCTCCTTCAATTTCAGTGGCTTAAGGATCCAGAAATAAACTGTAAAAGGAAAGAAAAAGGATGGGATTCCTGATTTTGTTTTCTACATGCCCCAAATCTTAACCCTGAGGAAAATTACTTTCTTTCCATCCTCTCCTTCCATTCAGCAAACTCAATGTCATGATCACTAGATTTTGAAAGGATGTCTCTTAGCATAGAAAGCAATTTAACACAGTAAAATGGAAGCTTAGTCTGGGCATCCATTTATGATTGTCACTTTTACTGGATCCTACAGCTTTCTCTTGGAGATATTTATGCACATTAGAAATACTTCCTCTATATTGTTATTTTATTAATATGGAACATAATTAATGCACTAAAGTAATTAGTAAAAGACATGCTGAGGAAGGAGTCAACAGTAGACACTCCTTGAATATTTCTGCAGTGAAATGGAGAAATCAGGAAGATTTTTTTTTTATCATGTTTTTTTTTTTTTTTAACACGAAAGGGAAGTTTATGACTAAAGGTAAATCAAATCCTTTAAAGTATTATAGAATCATATGGAAGATGATTCACAGAATAACAGAATATTAGGGGTTGGAAGGGACCTTGAAAGATTATCTAGTCCAATCCCCCCATTTTTTCTCTTCTCTCTGAAAGAGACCTTCAAAACCAAGTCCAAGCATCAACCCAACACTGCCAGGTCACCACTAAATCATGCCCCTAAGCACCATATCTACATGTCTTTTATGGTGACTATACCACTTCCCTGGGTAGCCTATTCCAATGCTCTACAACCTTTTAGGTGAAAAAATTTCCCTTATTATCTAATATAAACCTCCCCTGGCACAACCTGAGGCTGTTTCCCCTTGTCATATCACTTGCTATTTGGGAGAGCAGACTGACTCCCACCTAACCACAACCTCCTTTCAGGTAGTTGTAGAGAATGATAAGGTCTCCCCTCAGCCTCCTTTTCTCCAGGATAAACAACCCCAGTTCCCTCAGCTGCTCCTCATAAGACTTGTGCTCTAGACCCTTCACCAGCGTAGCTGCCCTTCTTTGGACAAGCTCCAGCACCTCAGTGTCCTTCTTGTAATGTGGGGCCCAAAAAAGGTGCCGAGTACAGGGGGATGATCGCTTTCTTAGTTCTGCTGGTCACACTATTTCTGATACAAGCCAGGATGCCATTGGCCTTCTTGGCCACTCTGATGGCTTATATTCAGCTGGCTGTGGACCAATACCTTTTGGGGGGAAGAAGGCCTTCTAGTATCTGAAGGGAGTCTACAAGAAAGTTGGGGAGGGACTTTTTACAAGGGCTCGTAGTGACAGTACAAAGGGTAATGGGTTCAAGCTGGAAGATGGTAGATTTAAATTAGACATTAGAAAGAGGTTCTTCACTATGAGGGGGGTGAGACACTGGAACAGGTTGCCCAGGGAAGTTGTAGGTGCTCCATCACTGGATATGTTAAAGACCAGGTTGGATGGGGCAACATGGTGGTGGTGTCCATGCCCATGGCAGGGGGGGTTGGAACTAGATCATCTTATGTGTCCCTTACAACCCAAACTATTCTATGATTCTATGATAATTCCTACCTGACCATTCCCAGATGCTTCCAAGATTTCTAGCCTATCAATATCCCTTCTCTCTTTACTATCACATGACACTCCATCCCCTAGCTCCACTGGGATGGTAAACTTAAGGATCTCATAGCATACCATCCCACAAACACTGATATACCACCCCTAGACTTACCTCCAGCAAGCCAGGTTTTAACCCTTTCTCCCTTCAAATCCAGTTTAAAGCTCTTCCAATGAACCCTGCCAACTCCTGTGCAAAAATCCTTTTATCCCTTTGAGACAGCTGTACCCCATCTGTAACCAGCAGGTCTGGTATCATGTAAACTGATCCATGATCAAAAATACCCAAAGTCCTGCCAGCAACATCAGGCTTGGGGACCGGAATTGATCTGATGGGTCTTCCTGTTTCTTCCCTCATTATTCCCTGCTCCTGGAGCAGCAGAGGAGAGCACAACTTGTGCTCCTGATCCCTTGATCAGTTGTCCCAAGGCCTTGAAGTCTCTCTTGGATGCCCTTGTATTTCTTGTTGTGAGTTCATCGCTGCCTACATGAAAAGTCAATAATTGATAATAATCTGAGGGCCATACCAGGGTAGGAAGTTTTCTCACCACACCTTTAACCCAGGCCACAGGGAGACAGCAGACTTCCCTAAGAAAGGTCTAGTCTGCATATCAGGCCTTCTGTTCCCTTCAGAAAAGTCACGCATGACAATGATCTGTCTTTTTTTCTTTGCAGATATAGTTCTGACATAAGACATAGTCTGACTTAATTTCAGTTACATTTCTAAGATAGATGAATCATCGTCCTTATTATTAATGTTAGG
The DNA here is from genome assembly GCA_013401335.1 of Brachypteracias leptosomus. Classification (NCBI taxonomy): domain Eukaryota; kingdom Metazoa; phylum Chordata; class Aves; order Coraciiformes; family Brachypteraciidae; genus Brachypteracias; species Brachypteracias leptosomus. The sequence continues at coordinate 7,042 of VYZX01002196.1, read as the reverse complement.
TTCCACTTACAGGGCCTCATACCTGTTATGCAAGGGCACCTGGGAAGGTGGGGTTGTTGCTGAGGCGATGCGTCTGCTGCGCTGGGAAGGGACCTGTCACCATTGCCCTCTCTCTTTCCAGTCACTGTGTTCAGGCAGGTGGAGAGAGAAAAGGCAATCCTCTGTGTTATGTATCTTTGACTGTTTGGCCCGTCTCAGGGAAGGTAGAATGTGGTTCCAGTGGCTAATCTCTCTCTTGCACTCCCTGATACTCCTCAACCTCCTCGCCTCCTCCCAGAGCTCTGTCACTAAGCAGAGGATTTTCTCTACCTGGACACACATCCCACAGGAGTGCTTACTGCTGCTGCCCTGCACTGGTGTAAGAGCCGGTGTAAGGGCACACCCTGCAGCCTGACACCTGGGTGGCTGCGTGTTCCCACTGGAGCTCCATCTGTGAGGTTGCATCATGGTGGGTGCAGAGCTAAGACGGGCCATAGCTTTCTGCTGAGTGGAAACCATCCCTCTTTGGTCAGAGCTGGCAGAGCTTTCAGTGCCCTTCCTGCATGTCTTTCTGCATGAACTGTCACACCATGACCTGAGGGATGCAACATGCCCTGTTTTTCTGCTCTGGTCTCAGTGTAGCTCCCCAAGGGCTTCTTTTATAGGCATGAAGGTGGTTGCCATTGCCCTGGCAGCACCCAGACCTCATCAGCCTTTCCTGTGAAAGCTACCACCTCCTGGTGGGTCTCTCCCCTGGCATTTCCCTACCAAAGAAAAACCTCAGATGTCAAGATCTACCACTCCACTCTGTTGCATTCCAGGCTAGATCTGGAGCAGCTGCCCTTGGCAACTGGCATAGTCACAGAATCACAGAATGATTTGAGTTGGAAGGGACCTTTAAAGATCATCTAGTCCAACCCCCCTGCAGTAAGCAGGGACACCTTTAACTAGGTCAGGTTTATCAGGATTATCAGGAACAACTGAAACATGGCTAATATCATATTTCCATTTCATATGATGGAAACCTGTCTTTTCTTCGGATAAACGTCCTGTTCCTAGTTTAAAGGAAGCACTCTGCATAGAAAAAGGGTTATAACTGTACAAGTGAGAATAAAAAAAGTGGTCTACAGAAAGCCAAAGATGATTTACAGATCAGATGTAAGTCAGCATTAACACAAAATTTACATCCTTATAAACCTCTTTATGAGCTTTAATCTCATAAACACATCATAATCAAGAAGTTTGTACCTATGGTGACAGACCATCTCTGCTATGCAATACTGTGACCTATATTTTTTCATCTAGTAAGAGGCACCTATCCCCACCCTTCCTGTTCCCCACTGATGACTCAGCCAAAACTAATCTGGAGATTAGCCAATTAATGCTTTTAGAGATGCACTTTAGTTACAATTCTGAAGTAAATATATTTCTGTAAAAACTCTTGACCACTTTTTTATGGCACAGTGCACGAACCCTAAACATTACAGTAATCCCACTGCAGTAATCAATGGAGGTTTACAATGCCTCACCCTGTTTTTCCATTTAACCTGCACAACACCAGGAACACAGCCACCAACAGTAGGATACAGATGGAGACTTTATTGTCTATTTCTACAGAACGAAAAGCTGATGCTGCATGGCCAGAAACAGAGGAAATGTGCGGCGGGAGATCAATGGACAACACGTACACGGATTAATATAATCCAAGCATTGCCGTTTATTGCCCGAAGCTCACTCATTATATACCCACCAGTGCTAACCGCGCGCTGGAAGCACCACTCTAATTGGTAACCAACTCTGCCAGGCGCTAGGCAACATCTCTTGATTGGCCAGGTACTCCTCTCAAGGCGCCTCCCTTGGTTCCGCCTTCTGCCTCCATTTTCTTGCTGCTTCACTCCTGTGTCACGTGCCACACGTGGCTGTCCCCGTGTGTCCTTGTTTACAACCTCCCTATAACCGTCCNCAGAAACAATATTCAGAGGTGCTGATTTCCCCACAATCATAACATTTTTTATCCTTTCTACCTTTTTCCTGCATTATGGGGAGCACTGCAGCTCCGACCGCGGCCGCCAGATATGCAGCCTTTTCTACTTCCAACATGCGTTCAGCAGCCTCTAGCAGCTGAGCTGCTGTAGTGCCTTTGGGAAACACTCCCAGTGCACGTTTAGTTTTATCACTTGCATTATCATAAGCCAACATGTCAAAGAATTTTGCTTTCATCTCTTCAGATAAATCAGGATGTGATACTATGGCCGAATGCAGTCGATCCAAAAATTTTGGGTATGACTCTGTCACCCCCTGTTTTGGGCTCAACTCATCCTTTTATCAGACTAGCTATGTCTGTTCTCACAGACAATCAGCTAGTTTCCCAGCAAAGAAAAATCCTCTGCTGGTTTCAGTTGCACTGTCTGGTTGTGAGATTCATCCATATGTCAACTTTAACTCAGGGCCTGCTCAGGCCCTAGCACTTCAGACCCCTACTTCAGAAGTTGCATACACTCATAACTCCAGGGTCAACTCTCATCTTAAGTCCAAAAATGACTGCTTTCAAAAAATGCTTGGCCAGTTTGCATGACATTGTAGGGAGAGTGGGAAGGGTAATTCTTAAAAATGAAGATATACATCATAGTTCTGTTAGTTCTGGGAATAATTTATTCCCATCAACTTATTGTCAATTTTTTGAGATTTAAGACTGAAAATCTTTTCTTTCTCAGTGTTTTTAAAGAAACTAGGTCTTCTATTTCTAGAAAATATCACGGTATTACATAATTAGATGTAGATGTGAGGGCACATATACACATCCCCACAAAAGGGGATAAAAAAAAATCTTTATATTTTTATTTTCCTTCTCTGAAAGCCCTTCAGTATTTGAGTGTCCAGACTGACATTAAATTGTTCATACTGATGTTTTCCTTGCAAGTAGGAAAAAAAAACAAACTCATAAATGTTTTTTCACTGTTTCACTTTCCAGACAGCTTCTGCAGTATGCTTTGTTTTTGCTAGGCCAAAGTAAACACAGGTTTGACAAAATCCTCCTAGCAAAACAGTTGTGTTGCAATCAACTACATTCACAGTAGCCATAGAAAACTCTAAAAAAATATATTTCTCTGCTAAAGAACTAGTTCTACTCTCTGTCTCTTCTGGCCATCTAAATCAAGGCAACTAGTGTCAAAAGTAACCTTTGTAGGAAGAACTGGAAAGTAGAACTGGAAACCTGAACTGGAAAAGATTCAAAGAGGAATAAGAAAGGCCCTCAAAACACTATGGAAAACAAGCAGGAACACTGTAATGAATAAGAAAGAAGGCAAGCAAACCGATCAGAACAAAAATCTGCACAGAAGAGCAGCCTGGAAAAAAGATTAAATAGGAGGAGAATGTCATCTTTCAGGAAAAGCAAAAATCAATTTTATATTTCTCTGATATACCAGCACTTAGAAAAAAAAATGTTGTAGCTTTAAAAGCTGAAGCAGATATTCCTATTAAGAAGAGGTAGAAAGGGAGGTAACTGAATAGAAAGCCCGAAGAGTGAGAGATCTTTGACAAGCTTCAGAGTTCAAAGTGAACATTATTGGAAACAGGCGGACAGAAGTGTAAGATATCCAGGCTTCACATATAACACCTGCACAACTCTATCCACAAATAACAGAGCAGAGCTAGGGAAGATATGCATCTACAGTAGGACAGCAATTTTAAAAGCCTTCTGCACCCAATGATAATTCCTGGATTTCTCCTGCTCTATGCTCTCATGGTAACACTGAATTCACAGCAAAGTTAGCAATTCTCATTAAGGACAACCACTTTCCATTGGATTTATCAATATTTATGGCAATTCACAGCTATGAGTTGGCCAGGGTCCACTTTTAAACAAGGTAAGAGAAAACAAAAAGCTGATTTATCTAAGGAGGCAAAGAATATGAAAAAGCTGTCTATTCAGTATTAGTTTTTTGTCAAACTGGCAAGAGAATAAGCTACAGTTCTCAATCTGGGAGAGGACTTCCATTTACTGGATAAAAAAGAAAGTAATTTTGAAAAGCTGTGGATTTCTCTGTTGAACACTTCTGGTTCACAGGAGGAAAGAAATGGTTTGTAAAGTTAAAAAGGCACAAACTGCTTCTTTGTTATATGAGAAAATAAGCAGATTAGCAAATTAGTTGTTAAAAACAAATTAGAAAGCCTTTATATACATCATTGTTCACTACTTAACACATAGTTCTGCAAAAAGTAGAGCTGTAGTTGAAATTCCTTAGTTCTAGCAGTTTGTTGAGTTTCACACTAATCGATTAAGGAATAGATTTCTTTTATCCTAGATCCTTTATCCTTTATCCCTAGGAATTTAAACAGGATCAACCCTCTCCAGCAAAAGCATAACTGGGGAACGGATCAGTAACCTATTAAAAAAAAAGTCAGTTACAAATAACTATGAGTAGCCCTTCACTAACTTCAACCTATCACAAAACCAAAAAACAAAACAAACCAACACACAAACTAAAGAGGCAACACATCAGCTTTGAGTAAAAAGTAATCTGGATGAAATCTGTATTTTAAATTAGGATTACAGACATACCTCAGTTTAGGCAACCAAAGTTATTAAGCACACAAGTACTTACGTATCATTATGAAAACTAAGTTTTGGGTTAAACTCTTGTAAGAAGGTTTAACAGTTCGTATCATGGAAATCTTACCAGAAGTCACTCTATAACCAAATTTCCTGAGCTTCACTTATTTGAATACAGCACTCAAGGGAAGTTATTGGAGGGGATAAACTGAATAAGAAATAGAACTTGTTATCCAAACAAGCAACAGTTTGCAATTTTTCTCATGAGAGTAAAAGTGGTAGTATGTTAGAAATTCTTGCACTGGTCACTGCAAGGTTCCTTTGTAGAAACAGAGAGATAAATAATTTGTCTGGAAAGGATCTCTGGAAGTCCTCTCACCCAATCTCCGCTCAAGGCAGTACTAGTTTAGAGGAGGATGCTCAGGACCTTATCCAATCAATTTTTTATTATCTCCAGAGATGGAGTTTCTACCCAAAGTGGGAGTTTCCACAATCTCTCCTGGCAATCTTTTCCAGCTTTTGACCATACTTATGGTTAAAAAAACCCAATTCCTACTACTTAATTGAAGTTTCCCAAATTCCGACTTGTCTCCTGTCCTTCCACAATGCACCTGAGAAGCGTCTGTCTTCATCTCCACACTGAATAAGCAGTTAGAACACAGTAAGATTCCCCTTTAGTTGTCTTTCCTCAAGGTTCAACAAATTCAGTTCCTTCAGCCTCTCTCCATGTGTGCTGTGCTAAAGCTCTGGTGGCCTCTGCAAGGCTTGCTCCAGGTTGTCAGTGTTTCCCCTGTGCTATTCTTACTCTTTTCACTGCTTTTATTGAAAATAAAAGAGCTTCTTGCACCACCAAATGGTCTATGAGCTTTACCATGGGAGTATTTCAACAATAAATTACAAAGAACTCCAGCTTTATTAATAACAAAATAGTTTGGCATGATAAATGAATCACTGAGGGAAGGAGAAGAGAAGGAAAGAAAACCCTCAGTTAGCGGGTTTCTAATTTCAAACCTCATGAGGTTCACCCGGGCCCACCTCTCCAGCCTATCCAGGTCCCTCTGGATGGCATCCCTTCCCTCTGGCATATCCACTGCACCCCC
>VYZX01002195.1:73160-100939 GCA_013401335.1 Brachypteracias leptosomus | reverse complement strand
TAAATATAAATGGATCTGCATCAGACAATTTGGCTACTGTAACTGAAAAAACATCATCAATATATCCCAGTCAAGAAATTTTTACTATTTAAAACTCATTTACCTCCTGAAAAAAAGTTACACTCAACTTCACGGTATTAAATGAAATCTACTCAGCACAACCTTCAGAAAGGAAATAATGTGAAGATGCACATCTCTGTGTAGAGAACCATTTACGATATGCAAACAAACTGCACACTCTTTGGAATAATCTGGTTCAAACAGACATTTATTTGGACAGGGTTGGTGGGGACTGACAGAACAGATACCTCCAAGTCTCTCAGGTTAAGAAATAGTAAAGGAGTATTGCCACATTTATATGTTCCAAGAAAGGAGTATGAAGTAGTACAGCGGAACTAATGAAAACCTGAATGGCACACAAGCGGCAAACAAGGGGTGACTGGTGGCTTGTATCTCACAAAGCAGGAACCAAAGCATGTCTGACACAGCAGCAAGCAATCCTGGGTACAACACACAGTTAAAGCCTAACCTTGCTTCATCATAGGACTTTTTGAAAAGTTCACAGAGATTCAAAAAGGTTTCCTAAAAATTTTTTTTTTAAAAATCCAGCAAGGTCTACCAAACCCAAAGACCTCTGCAGGATGAAGTCTCTGAGCTCCAAATCACCATAAGGGAACACTAGGGAAGCATACCTATGTGCCATAATTTTAGAGACATGATAGCTAAGTGTCATAACAACAGCTATTGAGACCACAGTATCTCATTCACATCTGGTCTTCAACTACATCAGCTTCTGTATTTTTGACTGAAATATTTGCCCTCAACCACTGACAGCTTCTAGTTCTTTAGAGATCTCCATGGGTCTATAGCCCAGAAGTCATTAACCTCTTCCCTAGAAACTGCTCACACAATGACTTGTTTGCATGTATTTGCTCCTGCCTTTGATGATAACTAAGGCTGCAAAACTGAAGTCTTCAGGTTTTGCTTTAGGAAGAATCAGGATGCAAGAAAAACTACAGATTAATGACAAACTCCAGTCCAAGACTTCACTGCTAATTTCCTGTCACTCTTTCTCCAAGATTTTCTCTACTAACCAGTTTAAATCACATATTTCCCATGATTATCCCAACGAGTTTTTGTTTGATGCTGGCTTTTGGGTTGTTTTCTTTGGTTTTGAAAGGTAATAAATTCACATTCTGTGTTTCAGGAAAGAAGAGAAGCTAAGCAGAGCAAAAAAAAAGGAAATAAGCTGGAGCACTATCTCAAAATGAATTGTCTTTACCAACACTCTTCCAAAGTACAGCTTTCCAGTCCTCCCTTGCCAGACACACAGGACTAAAGAGGTTCAACTTGGGCCACTTGGCAATGACTCAGCAAGTGCTCTCTCTTTCACAGATCAATCATACTCCAGATTTTACAATGTCATTTTATTAAAGAGTCCTGTTGCTTTAGCAAAAAAGTAAACCCTTGGTGAGTCAACCTAACAACTAAGTCAGCTGTGTCTACTTGAGCTGTCATATATAGCAGTAAGCTACTGGCAGTGAAGCCTAACTGCAATCATTTCCACATCTATGTTAATTACAGTGCTGATCATAACACTCAAAAAGATCGTATTATTTATGCAGAAATATTATATGCAATATTTTACTGAGGTATATGCATTTCAACATATAAATGCTTGTTTCCCTCAAAGCATTTGATTTCACATCTCTTCTTCCAAACCTTGCTTTGCAAATAAGTATAGCATCAATAGACATCAAGTGATCCTGTTATGGGTTATTTTGAACATGTATTTCCATATTCAAGTGAAAATAACTTTTTTCATACTTGAGTGAATAAATATCATTAATTCAACTGCAGTACAAAATCCCTGCATTAAAACTGAGCAGGTTAGGACATATTTACTAGTTACAGTGACTCCAACTCTTGAAGATACTTAAGCTAGTTTTCAACTACTTCATTCAGGCCATGGTCCAGAGACATTTGTCCAGGAAACAATGCCAGCTTAAGTTGCTCCTACCCTCAGTCATTTGCCTCTGACTGATCCCATACCACCTCCTCAGGCTCAGCAGAACTGCTTGAAGTGCCATATGGTGAATTGATCAGGAAACTGCTCAGGGTTAAAATAAATTAAGCCAGCAGTGCCACCAAGAGAAACATCTGTGGAACCACAGTCTCCAAAACTGAAGTGTTGTCATGGAAAGGTCAAGTTAAAGGCCTTAACACTTATCCTGCATCTCTTGTACCCATGTAGCTCTGAACGGAGTACCTGAACTGGCTCAAATCCAGTTCTGTATATACACAGAGGCAACTTCTACATGAGAATAGTAAGTTGCCCCATTCCACTTAATTCTGAAAAGCAGTAACAGCTGTTTCAAGTAAAAGTAAAATAATACTATTGTTAACAAAATGACTAGAAAGCAAAACACAGCAAATTCTCCTTAGGTCCTACTGGTTCCCCTGCTCTCATTCTGTCATAACATGAAACTTAGTGATACATGGGAGTAACACCAACTAATGACAACAGCTTTCTGGATGAGTCAAAATAATGAAGCAACATAGCATTAGTTCAGCTTTGAATTCTTCACCAGCTTCAAAGAACAAGCTGGTCACAAGCAACGCAGGTCCGAGTTCCTACCTAGTAGGGCTAGAAGGGAAACCATCCCTGCAGTAGCACTGAATGTCAGAGCACAAAAGTGGGTAATAACAGCACATCATATTAGTATTTTCTCCAAGACAACCATCTTGTTGCCAATTTCAGGTAAACTTTTCAGATCATCATCACTTTATTCCAGTAAAAGCAGAAGCGGTGGAGTCCTACTGAAAGGGAAGGTCAAGCCTAATGCCAGCAGACATTCAAAATCACCAATGGAATTAAGCATATCTACCATTCACTGATAGTAGGATCAGAAGAAGGGTGAGCTTATATTTGGCCAAAATTCACTCAATGTGACGTTAAAGAACAGTTCTGCTCTTCTTAAGCATGTTTTGAGATCTTGGTATGTGTACAGAAAGAATGGTTTCATATAGAATAACTACTCATTCTTTAGAGGTCTTCATGATGGCGATACCCTTGTTTTTTTGAGACACTTCCAAAAAGTCACACATAGCTCTGAAATGAGAAAAATGTAATGCAAATTATTTGCATGCATGGCATATAAAAGGCAAAAGTGAATTTTTTTTTTATTAATACCAGATATATCTTTCTTAACACCTCCTTTTTCCATATCTTGTTCACTGCTGCTTACTTTGCAGCAATGCAGCAAATTAATAAATTGATTAATCCCTAGCTCAGGACATCTAAATTCTGTTTGCAATCTTGACATTCAAATAAACTTTCCTCCAAATCCATCAGTGTAAGTATATTGACTTGTTGATCTACATAATTCTCAGGTTTCTGTTTGTACAAATACAAAGAGGATGGAAGTGCTGAGTATAAAGCACTGAATTGCAGTGAATTTCATAGGAACACTCCTGTGTTTGATCTATTCGTCACATTACTATGAAAGACATACTCCTTCGTGAACACTAACTGAACTAACTCTGGAAGACAGATGAGGTGACATTCACAGGTTGACAAGCTCAATCTTATTAGAAACATCGAAAGGAAATAGGAAGTTTTCTTTATTGCTGAGCCAAGAAAAGATTGCCCAGATGATATGTACCAAAACTTTGAAGACTTTTGTTGGCTTCAACACTGATACAGAACAGTAGGGACAACTAAAAACAGTCTAAGTCCCTGCTGCATTTTGAGCTTCTCGCACTTCTTTCAAATCACCTTCAAAACACACACAAAATGCATCCTACAACACCACTCCTTGTCTGGATCCAGAAGTAGTAGTGACATGATAAACTCTGGCATGTTTTCAGCATCATCTCCAATAGCTGGAGTAAATAACATGACAGGCTCCTCACCAACAACTTGCTCTTCATCTTTAATGCAGATGCTGGTACAGAAATATGAAGTATTTTTAAATTCCATTAACCACCAACAGGCTATGCACAAATAGTTTAAAGTTTATTTCTGCATCTTCCAGTTTATTTCAGGGTTAACAAGTAAAAGCTGCAGATCACGTACTTCTAAAATAAGGCATAAAAAAAAAATATTTCATTTTTAAACCAATTAGCTCAAATGTGTTCAAAAAATTAATACATTGTTTCTCCTTAAATACTAGCTTAGTGAGAGGAAAACAGAGAGCAATGCAAAACACTGCACTAAAAATCAGTACATGGCAAAAAACAAAAGTCATCTAGAGAAGTGCAATTCTTTGCCTGTACAACAAAGACAGATCACGTTCAGAAAGTTTGGGAATGCAGAAGCAGGAAGATTAAAACAATTACAGGCTGTAAAAAGACTTTGTAAGAGCAGTTCCACACATAGCAAAGGCAAATTTAACTTCCATCTTTTAGTGAAAAACTCTCAGCGTATGGAGTACCTCACTAAAATACCTTCTTTTATTTTCAAACTTTCAGCAATTACTTCAAATTATTTTAATGCTCTCTGCAATACAGTACTGATAGGTTTCCATTATTCTATGAACTTCCATTTTACTGTTAAGTGAAGGCAAATTTAGTTAAAACAGACACACGAAGTCTGATGCTGTTCTTCTCAAATGGTTTTCCAGACAGTGAATTTTTAACAATTCCTTGTTTGCAAAATTACCAAAGAATACAATTTACCAAAACTATTTATGTATTATTTCCCCCACTACCTCTTACTAATTTTACTGTAAATTAAAAAATTAACTGCTTCAAATTATCAGGAATATTTAGAGTTTTATGAAGGATATCTAACATGGTGATTTATTGCCGCAGTAGATTTCCCTATGCACAATTACTGTTACATCTGCCTAGCCTAGGATGCTAAGAACTACCAACATACTCAGTTCTTGATTTTGCATCCCAATCCACGAATGTCATGGCAGCAAAATTCACACATCAATAAATCTACAATTACAAATCACTGCAACTTACAACTATACTTTTTATTATGGATTGCATATTGTGTTTAAAAGCTTATTTCCATTTTCTCTTTCATGCGGAGAAAATACACAGCTGAATATATGACTATGTTCAATATACAACTGCAGGACCATGAAAATTCACAGAATGCCGGAGCACTTCCAGTAAGTGAAATAATTTTAACAATTTGATTTATGTATTTAAAAATTTACTCTAAGTAATCACTTTCTAAGCACAACATAAGAAAACAGTTCTGCCATCACCATGTCTAATCACTACTGCTAAGATTTAATAGACACTTTGCAACCTGTGGCCCAGAAAGCATTTCTTATGGGACAGCAAAGACTACGGAGATTGTACGGCATTGACTCCACTTCTTTCCTCCTGGCTGTTTCTTTGACCAGTTACCACTGGAATCAGAGCAGCACATGGGCTTTTCCAGACAGCTAGCAGCAAGGAAAAATAGTTTCCAGTTTCCTCTAATAACACTTGCTGTTACTCAAGCACTAAAATAGCTATGAATTCTCTCAGCAACTAGTGAAGCATACACACACAAACACACAAATATGCATAGGAAACTTTTTTTTCTTGTATTTTTATTTTTAAATAAATGTTTTTCATGCAAAGAGAACACTCAAAAATAAAATATCAAGAGTTCTACCAAATTGTGACTCAGACCATGAAAATCACCCCGAAAACTCCTGGATTAAACTATACACATTGTACCTGTATATCAGATGTTTTTAAACATCTGTAAACATTACAGGATTACTAAGAAAGAGGCTTGAGTTCCAAGTCCTGGCAAGAAAGATCTGCATATAACAGCAAGAGAATTCATCTTCCAGAAAACCACTTGCAACCAGTGCCAGTTGTTCTCGCCATATTCCCTATTAGTGGTAACTTACTAGGAAAGCTAAGGCAAAACTTCCATAAAACGGTGTGAAAAAAACCCCACTTCGATACTGCTCTCTTTCTTCATAAAAAAAAAGAAAAAAACCCCACCAATTTTAAGAAAAAAAAACAGAGACTACATATCAGCTATGTTGCAATCATTAAAAATAGAAGGAAAGAGTCACTGACATACTTTCATTGAGGAGGACAGACCCATGAGGAAGAAGATACTGGAAAACTGAGTTCTTTTCTTCATTTTCTACCGGGACAATAATTTCAACTAGGAAGATATTCATTTAGTTATGAAAATACAATCATGAAACAAACTCAGCAGCATATGAAACACAGAGTCTTCATCTGCCTGCTCAGCAGTGGAGAACAACTAGTCCAGCCTTCAGGTCTGAAGTTCCTGACTTAATGAGCAGTTCTGTTTACAGTACAACTAATGAAGCTTGGTTTCCTGTGGATTTGTTCCTACAGGCCCTGTGTCCACTTAACATTAATTACATCAGTTGCCTCTAAGCTTGCCGTGTCTCCCTAAGATCCTTCACCTCATAAAACTCTCCATTTGTGCCTATATTCCCATATCCAAACACTCACACTTGCTCTCACACTTTTGTTAATGCTCAGCTCTTTCTTGTGTCCTTAAACCCACCTTCGCATACTATCAGCTCCATCCCCCATTATCTACCTATCTCTGTATGGTGCTAAGCAAGAGGCAGCATATGCTGTAGCTGGTTTGAAGCTCAGTGCATGCTGGTTGGCCAGCTGGAGACAGCCTCTTCACTTCCAAGAGAAGCACACAAAACGCCCTGACCTCTATGCCTTTACTATTTTTGGGAGGAGGGCTTTCACAGCCCCTCACAGGTCTGCTTTCACAGACTGGGGAAGCAATCTTCCTCAGACCTCACCTCTGCCCCCTCTTAAATTGGTTGAAGCTGACTGGGAGGTTCAGTTAAGAAAAGACACAAAGCCAACATAAATGATACTTCCTTCTGAAGCCAGGACTAAAAGGTAACTCAGTTCCATTCAGCTGCAAATCATCTTGAAAATGCCCACTGCTGTTCTCCTCCCTTGCTGTGGCTGAGGGTATCTTCTGTATGTCTTCAGGGTCCATACCACCCGGAGGGACCAGGAACACATGACATTTTAACAAAAAGTCCATTTCGACGTTTTTTACATTGCACCCTGTGGGCAGCAATGAAACTGTCAGCAAAAGTTACCACTGCACTCCACTGAGGAGCAGCCGAAAGGTCTGCAGCTATTCAGAGGGATGGACACCTCAAAACAAATGCCACAGAAGGGTAAGCTCAGCACTTACTCCATCTAGGATAGTACACGTGGAACCAGGGCTAACAGAACAATGCCCTTGTCCTTTTCTGGGGACAGGGGAAGAGGATCCTCAAGTTAGCAAGTATCAGCTAGCAGGAGGTTAATGTCAATTACAAATGCAGGAGGACAGCATAACCCACAGAAACTACCTGTTGCTAACACAAACCTTATAATCTCTTCCTCTACCCACTCCCTTCGTGATTTATACTTGATTGTGCCTTGGGGACTGAGAATAGGTTTCGCAAAAAATAAATACTGCACTTAGAGGGGGCAATGATGCTCCAGTAGCTAAGTACTAGTCTAGGACTCGCTAGACCCAGACAGTATTTCCAAAAGCTTCCCAGGCTTCCAGCACTTGTAGACGGCTAGGAGCTTATTTACATAGCATAATGCAGCACTGTGTAGCCAGCTCAGATACCGGAAGGAATATGGCCACACTAGCGCTGCACTGCACCCAGGCTGAAGTGCAGGCTGGAGTATCCATCCTGCTTCTGAAGGAGTTTGGATCTATCCAAATGGCACTCCACTACGACACGTAAGCATACCCTTAGTCATCCTGCCACAGAAACCAGCCGGAACATGACAGTGCTTCCTTAAATTACCAAGAATTGTAATGAAAGAGTATCTGAAGAGAAAAACACTTGGATACCAAAGTTAGGAAGAAGAGCAAATACTTACAATGAGGAGCACACATTATCCATTTAACATAACAGGTACAGTTGCCTCTATTTAGCACCCTTTCTCTCTTTGTCAGTTCTGCCCCCAGAGCTTACAAATTATAGCTCTAACTTGTAAATGTTAGTAAACATCTACTTAAAGGTTACTCAGTGTTTCCATAATTGTATATAGATTATAGAGAATACTACCCTGCAAGAATAACATCCAAAACACGTTCTAAAAATAAAGCATTCTAGATGATTCTCACATATAACCAAAGGTTGAAAACATAAGCCCTTTATTTCATGAAGAGCATGAACAGCATGCTACTTGAATTATAGCTGAAGAATGGAAAAAAAAACAACCTACAATACAGCAAAAAAGTAGCATTTCAAGTGTTACATACATTCTGTTTCCAAAACAAAGCTTAAAACCTAGGGCATACAAAAATAAGAATTTTTAATTTTGTGAATTACACTTCTTGCACGGAGCAATTAATAATCTCTAAAGCCAGGCAACTGTTGGCTTGATGAGTTTGTAAAAAAGGCAACGTTCCACCCTGAATCATGTTCAGCTTCGAACACCTCTTGCTTACCCAGTAGCAATATGGATTGCCCAGCGCAGTTTGGTGATTCCTTTTTTCAGCCTACGTAATGTCTATTTACATAGTCATGATATTTTTAAATGTGCTCTTAGAAGCAGCAAACAACACAGGAACGTGGAAGGAGACAACCACAGCAGTAACACAGCACTCATTTGACCACAGAATTTACAAATAAAATAACGACCAAGTCCACGTAGCACAATAAAACTCCATTTTACAGATTGTGCATTCAGAGCACCAACCCAAGGAAATCCTGGTCGCGTTCCCCTCACAGTGAGAGTGTGTCTGAGCACAACAGGACATATCCTGGCTCCTTCGTTAGCCTCCACACGCATTCCTACACCCCTTAGGAAAACAGTGACAGCGAACATGAAAGGAAACAATGACATTCTTTTAATAACAACGTTCACTACCGCGGCAAGTACGTTAGACCCAGTCGGTCGGTGCTACATGACGAGGGCTTCTGCATTACCCTAGAACAGACGCATTCGCCCCAGCCCGAGCTCCGCTACTCCAGAAACAGACTGATCTCCCCTCAATGCCCAGGCCAGATATTCTCCCTCTCCCACCGCCCCTGCAGCCGGCGGCGGCTGCACGGCCAAGAGCTGCAACCGTGCCCTCCAAGGGGCACGGAGAGGACCGGCGCCGCCACCTCCGTCCCCACATACCGAGAGGAAGCGCGCCTCGCTCCGGCCCCGACCCCCGGAGGCGGCGGTCTCCACGTCAGCCGTCCCCGGCCAGGGCGCTGACACGCACTTTCCGCGGCACCCGCGGCCCCCGGCCAGAGGCTGTGCCAAGCCAGGCCCGCCCGGGGCGCCCCGCTGCCCCCCGCCGCCGCAGGCCCCGCGCCGCTGCCCTCGGCCCCACNGGGGGCGCGCTCTCTCTCTCTCCCTCCCTCGCTCGCTCGCTCACCGCCGCGCTGCGGACCCGACCACTCCGCCCACGCAGCCCACTGCCATGGCGACCGGCACCACGCGCCGTCTCCCTCCGCCAGGCAGAGCGCGAGGAGGGGGGTGAGCGGCCGCCGCCGCGCCGCGGCAAAGAGTCCGGCCGCGACGGTGCCGGCAGCCGGGCTAGGGCGGCCCCGGGACCCCACCAGATGACTGTCCCCCGCGGGGGTCGCCTCCCGCCGGCGGAGCCCCGTTCACAGGCCGCTGCCCGTCCCCGCGGCTGGAGAGCGCGGCCCCATCTACCTTCGGGGGCACTCCCGGTCCCGCCGGCTGCGGGGTCTGGCACCGGGAAGCCTCGCCCCCCCGCCGAGCTCCGGTCCCGCGGCGGGAGTCGGATACAGCCTCCTCTGGGCACTTCCCTTCGGTCTGATGAGCAGCCGTCCTCCATCCCATGGAAGGAGCCTGGCAGTGCCTTCTCCCTTCAGTTTAGCTTCCCAGGAGCTAAACAAAGGCAACCCTCCACCTCCCTCCTACAAACAAAGCCACAGAACTCGGGGGGGAACGCAGCGTTTCTTCAGTCCACCACCTGCGCTTACAGGCACGATACTTCAGACCTCGGAGACGTTATCTGATACCTCTTGAAGGCAACTGAACAATGGGTATCAGACCTCTCAGCCCCGAGACTCGCACGTGCTTCAAGGGAGCGCTTGGGTTATAGCACATAATGAAGCCACGCTCTGGGGCTGCTGCTATCAGTTTATTGTTTTTTCCATGAAGCCTGTAGTCATACTGTAGTAACACCATGTTTGCGTTTCAAGAGGTCTTCCTTCATGTTACCTAAAGGTGTAGCTTTTGTGAACTTCTGCCTTTCTTTACTGATATGCTTGTTCTCAGGAGACTGGGTTAATGATCTCTCATCTAGCACTAGAAAGCAAATTTGAATAGTGCATTTTTGAAGAATAGATTATGAGGCAAAAGCAATAAATCAAGAGTGCCAACTTAGCACATTCCCATGTATTTCAGTGGGACAAATAACTTCTGGTACAAGAGAAGTTAATTAACAGAAAGAAAATAATCAATTTATCATTCACCATGACAAGCTTGTTCACATTGTTAGTCACAAGACTTAACATTTATACAAGAACCTATAGCTGTCTGTCATCCCATTGGCAGTAGGCTAGGGATGCGTGGAGGTGTGCTCCTTAGAAGCTGTAGAAGAAGACACAGTGCATTTGGCTAAATGCCCAAATCTTCACCCTCCATCTTCATCTTCTTCATCCACATCGCAAGGTAGTGCTACAACCAACAAATAAGTCCTGCAGTCTTGCAGAATGAGCAAAAATTATGTAAGTACACAGCAGTTATTCATAAAGAGTATAAAAAAGAAGTTACAAGGACAACTAAATAAATATTAATCATATAAAAAAATCTTTATAGTTTTATTAGATTTTCTCTTGTTTCACCAAAGAGTAATTTGAGATTATTACTGAGTTATCCACTTAAGTAGATTACATTAGCATGCAACAAACTATAAAATACGCCAAAGAAGCCAAGTTACATGATTCTAATAGACTGAACTTGTGAATTTACCACAGGATATCAAAATATTAAGAATCAAGTATTTTTAATTTGTTTCAAAAATTCATATCAAAGTGCTGACACCCACCTGAATTATGCTTTAGCATAGGTTGGAATTCACGGAAAGCTATTGTTCAATGCTGTATCACTTCGTAGTTATTACCTGAAAATATCAGTAAGATCAAGTAATGTCAACATTTAGGTGTAGGTTCCAATGGTCAGCTGTTATTCCCAGATGCCCAGGGGGAAGGGCAGTACCTTTGCCCAGCTCCACACCACACCACTAAAGCAAGTGCTACTCAAACAGCTTTTTATGTAGACCAGAAGAGAGTTTCAGAGAAAGCCTTGGCATACCATCAGGGCAGCTTCACTCCCCGATCACCTCGTGTCTCACATCTTCTCTCTTGCAGTTCTTTAGCTTTGGACAGCTCTTGTTACCCATATGTGCTTTAGGAAGGTCAAAATGACTACATTCAGGTGGATCAGTGTACAAGAGACCCGCTGGTTGCTAAACACATTTTCCACCTACAGCAACTCATTTTCTTGGCCTCTGTTCACTTGCCCATTTCTTCTTTACTTCCTCCTCTTCTTGTTTCTCTGCAAAGCACTGGAAACTGGGAGAGTGACAAATGCTCAGAATGTGGTTTAGTCAATATAGAGCTTCTGGCTGCAACAGAACATAGAGTAATGCTGCTGCAGCCCAAGGCCTGAAGATAGCCTAGAGACTAACTTTCACACAGTCTGTGCTCTGTCACATTTCAGCAGGACTTCTTCCTTTCTGAGAAGCATTTGCAGGTGTCAAACCAATACACCAATTCCCCTTTCAAAGCAACAGCTCCTCCATTTCCTTGATAAATATTATGCAACACTTGCACTGAAAATTCAAAGCACCAAAATTCACAGGATTGAAAGGATATGGGATGGTATGAACTGATGCATCTTCTGAAGAAGGTGAGATAAGGAAGCCTCTTCTCAAAGAGAAGGTCAGAAGAATAGTCCTCTTTGACCGCAGCAACACTCAAAGCAGGGTACCCATGGTCAACACCAAAGCAGAGCTGGCACTTTTAATCTGGGGAAGTCCAGAAAAAAAACCAAGCAAAACTCCTCTAGGCTGAGCTCCAGGGAAGGAGGCTCTTCTTGGGAAACAGACTGTGGGCAAACTCACCCATTGCACTCCTATGTGGCCACAGTGCAGCTTTGGCAGTAAATACAGTGACTGACCAATTCAGTCACCAAGATTTACAGCAAAAGTAAAAACTTTTGGCCATTCCAACAGAGGAAAACCAACACTGACACTAGATACGACCTGCTGGGTCCATCCTCTCACCCAAATTGCACCTCAAACCAATATTAACTGCCTGAGCCCACTTGAAAGAGGCAACCAGGTCTTGCCACAAAAGCATGGAAATAGACAATGGGGGAAACAGAACTCAGTTTTCTACCCCTTCAAGCATCAAGAAAAGCCATTTCCACAATTTCAAAAACTCACTGCATCTTCTGTCTTCTGCTATAATTGAAAAAATATTGATGGTGCTGTTTATAGCCTCAAGGAATGGCTTCCATGGCTATACACCCCACTTCAGCTGGGTATTTAATTACCTGAAAAGGCTGTCATGCATATGGTTTATTAAGAGTATCCTTTAAATCACACAGATTGCTAAATGAAGAGATTTTCTCCCAAATATTTTTAGTCCCAGTTCCCTAAAAGTATACACATTGGTCAGTTGCAAAGTTAAGGTCTTTACTGAGAGCTATTTCTAACTTCCAGTTTGAAGTGCAGCACAGCCTTTATCGGCAGTAATTGTACCTTCTCCATACAGATAAATACTGCATTTAGAAATGGTTATTTCCATTTTGGGGGAAGGAAAATTGAGAGGAAGGCAAAATGACTTTTCACTGTCACGACTCTTCAGTAGAATGAATATTGAACCAGCCCTTCCTAAAATTCTGTGCTGTGTACTTAGATGAATTTTACCTTTCCTTAGGAAATAGCAAGCATCAGTTTTCTCTGAATTCATAATTCCTCAGAAATGTGGAAAGTCACATTTAATGCTTTCCAGGGTTCAGCATCAGAAAATTAAGAATCCATATTTAATAGAAACTTGCATCATTTAGTTTAACAGTTTCCTAACTTGAAAATTCATAGCTAAGAGAAAACCATTTTTCCTCAAATGTCTGTTAGATCTACTACAAAGCTAATAACTGATTTCCAACGGTCTTACCTTACCTTCTACATAGAGTCCAAGGGCTTTTTTAAATGAATCCTTCCAAAAAACTTTTCCCTTGAAAATGTAATTGAGTGCTGAGGCAATCCTTGAGCACTGAATGGGACACAGGATCAATGGTAAAATATGGTTATTTAAAAGACAGGTATTTAATACAGGTGTAAAGGCTGCATTGAACACTTGGGGGTGCAAAGGTGCATGACAGTAAGAGTTGTGGTTCATAGGATTGCTTCCCCAGCCCTACTGCCAACATCCCACATGGTGATTTACTAGTGCTTGCATCAGGGTCTACAGTCACAACCCCATCTGGGGCTGTCAACTGACCACTCCTGACTTTTTCCTGTGTCTTGGCTTTCTCACTTGTAAAGAGGCTGCAAATTCACTGCTATATTTACATTGCAGGTGGCTGCAACACTCCACCATGCCCAGGTATTGCCTTCAGGACTTCCTTGATACCATCCTGGCCTTGCTACAGCACACAAAGAAGGAAGATTTAAGCGTATTGCATTTGCAAATGACTTCAGCCATATCTGCACTAGAAGACACTGTAATTCACAGGATGCTATTCTAATGCAGATGACAGTAAGGAGCACTACTGATCCTCCCTGTACTGTTTCACAGTCAGTTGGTAGCCTAGGACAGATGAGTACTCAGAGCACACTGATTCCAACATTTCTTTCTGTTCTAGTTAATAAGGCATTACTAAAACACTGCTGAAAAAAAAAAAATGGCCTTCAATGCATCCCCTTTCCTCAGAAGCTTACTGACATCTTAATATACTAACCTATCCACATTACCCCCAACTTCCTTCTTGCCACCCTCAAACACTTACTATTGCATTACACTTGAGCCAGCAAAACAGAGCTTGTGAGCACCCCACATCTGTTTTAAATGCTCAGTCAGCCAGCTCAGCCCAATGAAAGCTGCAGAGGTGGGTTCTGCTGAGCCCTGTGACTTCTACCCTGGAGCTGCTGAGGTGGAGTCACCCCTTCTCCCCTGCCTCGGGACTGGCTACCTCTCTCCAGCTGGGGATAGCACCACCTTTCCGCACTAAGTATTTAACTGCAGTTGGAGGGCAGTGCATCACTAGATCAGTACTACCTTGGTACTAAATGGCCTCTCCTGCTCCTGATGAATTTGCGCCTTATAGACATAAAAAGCAGAGGGTGGGGGAATAGAGATAACAAGGCTATCAGTCTCCACCTTTCCCTGAATACATACAGGCTTAATTCCTCAGGTGATACTTCAGGGCCCTGCTTTGGCCTTATCAGATAATGTCTCCATCTAAAACAACCTCTTTGAAATTGCTTGGCAGAAAATGTTCTCAGTTTCTCCAAGCCACAGATGGAAGATGCTACTTCCTGGCTGGCTATTGGTCACTCAGCACAGTGCAAGCATTGAGAGCAAGAATGATGTACAGGCAGTGTAATATTTTTGTGGCCATGCTAGTAATATTAGATGTCCATTCAAGTTTCTTCCCTACCTTTCAGCAAGTGCTGATGCCAGCTTGAGGCTTTGGTACTTCTCAGGAATGAGACAGAGTTTTAGGTGCATCTGTCAGCCCCTAACAGAGCTCTCCCAGCACGACATACACTGTAAGGCTTGGAAGAAAGCACTAGAACTGAGAACAAATTCTTATTTAGCCAAGGAGATCTGCCTACAGAACAAAACTTCAGAAGAGATCAGGCATACTCAGAGCCTGAGCAGCCTCAGCAATGCTGATGTTCCTCCTGAAAAGGTCTGCTGTTCACCAGGCTGCTCCCAGCAACAATACTCCTTTCTCCTGTCAATCACTCACACATAAAACCTGAAACAAATCATCCTTAAAAATGAATTAATCAGCTTCCCAGGAACCTTCACCTCTGGTAGTGCTTCCTCCCACTTGCACCTAAGCTTTACAAACGCCAGTAAGAGCTTTGCTGCTGGTAGAGCATTAGGTAGCCTTGTAGCCAGCTGTATATCAATGCCTGCTTCCCTCACATAAGTTCCTGAAGCACCAGCTTTGTGGGTATTCAATATGTGAGTGTTTTTATTCATTTTTATTTAATGTAAATGTTTGGCTACCTGCTTTGGCAGGGGGGTTAGACTAGATGATCTTTCGAGCTCCCTTCTAACCCTTAACATTCTGTGATTCTGTGATTTCTGTGTTTTTACAATTGGTAGGTTTCAAAGATTAGCAGAGGGACAACAGCACGAAAAAAACCCCAAAACAAACCCATCCCTGAAAATGTAAACAACCTTGTGAAGATAATGCTTCTATGTCAGACTTCTATCACCATTTTAAGATATGTTAAGTCTCCCAGAATCTTGTAGAAAAACTTTTGCTGTAATGGATGAAAGCTATTTAATTAGATCACTTTATGAGTTGATACCAATCCTGTTCTTTTTATCAGTAAATGTTTAGCACTGAAATAAATGTATAGATCTTCTTTGAATGAATGAAGAGCTGGATCTGGACTCTTATCCTTACTGGATGCTAATAGTGTATTGTGTAGTAAAGATAAAAAAGGGAAAAAGGGAAAATGAGCAGCTAACAGCTATCTGGAACCTTCTATTCCAAGTGCTTCAATCCACCATATGTGGGTACCATGAGCATCTTTAATAACACTAATTTAGGAGGCAGAGGTCTTATAATCTGATTAGTACTCTATACATAACTCTCAATATTTATTTCAAAGCTTCTTATACATCATTAAAAAAACAACAAACTAGTAAAAGCTGTATTGGTGCTGTCATACAGGTAACCTTCTGCTGCTGAACTTCCTGTTTCTGCATGAGTTATGTTGGGGTTGTGATCCCTTCAGAAGCAGGGGCTCTTGTGAACAGTAGCTTTAGACTGAAATCGCTTGGATGTTGCTATTACTTATCCCAATTTAACTAAAACACGTGATGGGTATGGTAAGGAAATGGCTTAGCATGCTGTTACGTGATGTATGTTAAAGGGCTAATGCAATGCTTTGGGGTCTAGAAAAGCTCTAAAGCTGAGATATGAAATAGCTAAGTTTAGCTATATTTAAACTATGCACTAGGTAGGGAAAATGACTTGATGATGTTACTTATGGCTGCTTCCTTGTCTGGGTAAAAAAACCCCAAAGGCAGCTGGGTCTTTCTGAAACTGAAGTGAAAAGAAAAGCCCACAGATGATCACTTAAAAAAAAAAGAAAGCTAATTTTTTTGAGGTTCTGTAACATCCTTTCTCCTCAATTTTTTGTTATTCACTCTTTTACTATTCTACTATCCAAATTCCTTTGCATTTTCTTAATGTAACTATAGTATTTTCCCTATATCTATGTATCATTAAGCACAATTGTTTTATATCAGCTTTGTCTAAAACAGCAACCAAAATGTGTGGTAGCTACCCTTTAACAAATTTTCCTAGTTGCCTTTTTTTTTTTCATGCGATGCTAGTTCTTCTTTCCTCCTGCCAGCAAACTGGCTCCAAACTGGATTAAGACCAATACTTGTATTGCAGCTGCCTGTCTTCTTGAGTTTGTGTCAAGAAAGGCTAATAAATTAGTGTTAAATGTGTCCTGCAATTCAGTAATAACAGTAAACATAATATGTAACAATATTTACCCCTTTGGTAAGTATTGTCCTAATATTTCATGGTATTGTATGGCACAGAATGTAAACAAATGATGTTACTGGTTCTGTGCTGATCAAGCAATAGGATTTTCTTATTTTTCCTGGCACTGTTATCCCAATTAAAACTATCAGAAATTTTCTACTGAGTCAGTAACTTCTTTGATTAATTTATTGTTCTCATTAGGAGTGTTCCTGTCTGTCACACTTGTTCAGGCTATACTCAAAATTGGTCCTGGAAAGGGAATTGATTTAAGTCTGCCTTTATCGCAAGAACCATAATGAAACATTACATCTTATAATGACAATCTGAAAAGGCACAGACCTACACAAGCAGAGAGATTAGAAGGGACTTGCCCATCTTCTTGGACTTAAGAGCAGAATTTTTGATTGTTTTTTTCATTGTGTTTGATTGTTGCTGTGTAATTTAATTGAATGAAGAGATTGTCTTTTGGAGTCACAGACTAGTTGAGCTTGGAAGGGACCTCTGGAGATTGTCTAGTCTGATCACCCTGCTCAGAGTAGGGCCACCTGCAGCAGGCTGCTCAGGGCCATGTCCAGTCAAGTTTTGAATATCTCCAAGGCTGGAGACTTCTCTCTCTCTTTGGGCAACCTATTCCAGTGTTCAATATCACAGTGCAAAAAGTTTTTTCTTAAGCTTAAAAGGGTTTTCCTGTATTTCAGTTCACGCCCATTGCTTCTTGTCCTTTCACTGGGGACCACTGAGAAGGGGCTGACTCCTTCTTTATTCTATCTTCAAAAAAGATTCCAGCAACCACTCTTATTTGTATAAGACCCTGATTATCTTATAACACCCTGATTATTACCAAGTCTATATTCACATTCATTATTGATTTTTGTGATGCCAAATACATCCAATTCTCTGTCCAGATCTACCTTCCTGGGTTATCTTCCTTGGGTTCCTGTCCCAGCAGTGCTACCTGCTCACTACCTCTGCATCATTGCTGCTGCTTAGGTTGTCTTGCGTTCCTGTAGTGCTTATGACCCTAGACTGCAGAAATTGGCTCTCCTTGTCTAGTCTGCCAAAGTTCAGGCAGCAGATAACTCTCTTGTCTTCAGCAAACCAGCTCTGTGGATGCAACCACAGAACATCTGCTCCAAGTGTACAAACCAGGGTATTACCTCAGGGCAAGAGGTAAGTCCTGACTACAGGTAAAGGTCTAAATCTTAGAAAAGTGCATACTCTGTAGCTGAAGTATCAATGACAGTAAACATGATTGAATTAGGAAAACATTCTTGGAAAGAAGGGTTAGTGGAGAAAATGACTTAGTCCTCAGTAGTTGCAAGTATGCATTGCTGCTGTTCCCAGTGTAACTGATGCTCAATCACACCTTTTAATCATTATTTTCTTGTTGCATGTGACTTCTGGTCCTGAAGTTTCTATTCTTCTAAGAAATTAGTCTCTTAAAATTTTTATATATACAGGGACTTATCTGGTCCTGTCTCATACTATTTTGCAGGGTGACATACAGGAATTCTAAGCAACAATCCACTTTAGGATGCACAGATTTGTAATATTCAAAAATGTTCTTAATACAACACCTGCTGAAGAAATTTCAGTAAGCAGGTGATTGCATGCAGGACACAGACCTGAACACAGACTGCATATGTCAAGAGGAGACCTACCTCCTTTCAGTGAGTGATCCGAAGGTGGGCTTACTCTCACTGTCAAGCCCTAAATCCAAGAACCTAATGGGTGCAGAGGGACTACTGTGCTACACTTTTCACAGAATCACAGATTTGCTATGGTTAGAAAGGACCTATAAGATCATCAAGTCCTACCATTTTCTATCTCTACCAGGCCACTTCTACACCATATCCTTGAGCACCCTATTTAGACAGCTTTTAAATACATCCAGGAATGGTGATTCAACAACCTCCCTGGGCAGCCTGTTCCAGTCTTTGACAACCCTTTTGGTGTAGAAGTTTTTCCTAATGTCCAACCTAAACCTCCCCTGGTGTAACTTAACACTATTTCCTCTTGTCCTGTCAGGTGTGGCTTGTAAGAAGAGACCAAAACTCGCCTCCCTAACAACCTCCTTTTAGGTAGTTGTAGAGAGTGGTAAGAAGCGCTCAGCCTCCTCTTCTCCAGGTTAAACAACCCCAGTTCCCTCAGCCACTCCTCATAAAACTCATCCTCAAGACCCTTCACCAGCTTTATTGCCCTTCTCTGCACCCTCTTCAGAATCTCAATGTCTTTCTTGTACTGTGGTGCCCAAAACTGAACACAGTACTCAAGATGCAGCCTCACCAGCACCCAGTACAGTGGGATGATCACTTCTCTAGTCCTGCTGACTACACTATTACTGATACAGGCCAGGATGCCATTGGCCTTCTTGTCCACCTGGGCACACTGCTGGCTCATGTTTACCCAGCTGTCAGTCAACACCCCCAGGTCCCTTTCTGCTGAGCAGCTTTCCAGCCACTCCTCCCCAGGTCTGTAGCTTTGCATGGGGTTGTAGTGGTCCAAGCACAGGACTCAGCACTTGGCCTTGTTAAAGCTCATACAATTGACCATGGCTCCAGTCTAGACTGTCCAGGTCCCTCTGAAGGGCCTCCCTACCCTCAAGCAGATCAACACTCCCACCTAACTTGATGTCATCTGCAAACTTACTGAGGGTGCTCTCAATCTTCTCATCAAGATCATTGATAAAGATGTTAAACAGGAGTGGCCCCACCACTGAGCTCTGGGGAACACCACTTGTGACTGGCCACCAACTGGATTTAACTCCATTCACAACCACTCTCTGGGCCCAGCCATCCAGCCATCGTGCACTCCAGTGGAGTGTATGCCCATCCAGGCCTAGGACAGCCAGTTTTTTGATGAGAATGCTGTGGAGAACAGTATCAAAAAGGCTTTACTGAAGTCCAGATAAACAACATCCACAGCTTTTCCCTCATCTTATCTGTATTTAGATACTGATCATGCTTTAAGGATAATAGGCCAAAATACTTACTAGCTCTAATATTAGAGATAGCTGAAGGGAGGCAAAAGGAAGAATAGTGATTGAAGATAAGCCTTTGTATCTTGGTCCTCTATTTTTTCCCTTCCCTGATGTATTTTCCCTTTTAATAAAAATGCTGTTTCCAGAAACCTTTGCTCTGGTATTAGTGAATTGCAGCAGTAACTACATGGGAATATTCATTATTTGACCACATCTAAAGGAGGATGACCCCAAATTATAAAACACCAAGTTGCAATTGTAACTGCAGTGAGGAAATACACTATGCAGAAATCTCCCCAGCATCAGCTGGTCTGTATCCGAAGGCACTATGTGTAACCTGGACTTCAGAAAAGGCCAGCAAGTAATTTCTGCTGGCTTTGTAATCCCAGTGATGTTATTTACCCGAAGCAGGCTTTAGATGACTGCACAGAGCTTTGAGATGATTCAGAAAGGTCGAGGTCCAATGTGAGGGGTGAGCTAGCCTGTGTGGCTGCACTGATGACTTCGACTGGGGAGTGATGTTCCCTTTACAGGAAGAGGCCTCAAATGGCTCTTATTAAACCTGTAATTTGTGACTCTCATATGCACAAATGTAATGCAAATGTCTTTCTTGTTTGAAATTACTGACGACAGAAGGATGAAATAGAAGTTCAAGGAAATGGTTATAATAAGCACCACCTCAGAACCTTATGCTGAATTCAATTTTCTTATGTCTTAGCCTGCTTTGAACCCTTTAAGTTATGTCCCAGCAATTTAACACTTCTGTTTCATGTTGTTTAAGTGAACTTCTTTAATACAAAAGCACATATTTGATAGTAACTGCTAATCCAATCAAAGACTGAAGTTATTGGTACAAGAGATTTTACTGTTGGTTACAGTTGTGATGCAACTCATCCACTGGAAAATGAAGTAAGGGAAGACATTAATGTCTTCCAGCATTTGTATTAGCTGCAAGACTTGTTCTATGCCAAGGATGATGGAAAACAGATACTTGATTTGTATCTGAGAGACCCAGTGGGTCAACCACAAATTCTACAGCCACTCAACACCATAAAGGGGACTTTATGATTTTGTTTAGTTGTGGGTGTTTTTTTTTCATTCAGCTGACCAACACACTTAATTGTTGCACATCCATCAATTGTGGGGTCAGTGGTCCTAAGTACTTTAGGGATCAGCTGCTGAGGTTCCTGGGTTTTGGGTTGCACTTTGGTTTTGTTTTGGTCCCTTCCCCCCCAACATCCCCTCCCATGTTACTTCTGGTTTCATGTATTTTGAAGGATTGTTTTGCAAAACGTGGGAGAGAGTATGAAAAAAGAGCATGTGGAAGAACTGTGTCCATACAGGAGTATGGTGGAAAAGGAAGCTCTAACAAACCAGCTCCCGCTTAACATCTTTGACTTGTTGGATGGTGCCTTTCAGTGTCAATTTTTTATGGCTAACAGTTCTAACAACTTCTGGGAGACAAGAGGTATGCAAAAAAGGATAAACCTCTGTGGGAAGAAGATTTGATTTGTCTAGACAGAACTTCCTTGACATAATGTAGATAATTGTTCCCTAGCCTCCTGCAGATACCAGCTTGGAGCAGCTACAGCAGCAGTGTATTTATGCCTGTTAAACCAGAAGTTCTACATATTGTTTTTTCTGCCTTCATCACTTTTCACTGCTACAGTTCAGCTATGTTACACCAGGACGTGAGCCATTCAGCATCCAGAATGTCTAGACAGGCTGAGGGACTGTCTGTGCTTCATTTTTCAGAGTCAACTTTCCTAAGAATGAAAAGGCTACTTAGAAAGAGAAGGTGGCAGAGTTCCTAGTATGAAACACATATTTAGGCCGCTTTCTGAAGTGAGTATGGAGTAATACACTCTGGTAGGGATTTCTAGTAGTGCACAAAATTCCTGTGTAAGCCTCATCCTGACCCCCAGAGATACTTCAAGCCTTTGACAATTATTGCTAATATTGCTAATTTTTTTTTCTCTCCTGCCTCTTTTGTGCTGATGGCCACGGGTTAGTGTACTGTTTAGCTGGAGGCTATGACTTTCTGCAAGTGGATATTGTGCTGAACAAGGTTCTAAGTGTTGCCAAAGAATGTATATCTCCTCTTCACTTTAAGTAAAATCTATCAGACAGTTCAAAAGGCAAACATTGTTCCCTGATAAAATGCAGCTGGTGTGCATATGAGCTTAGTCAGCAGACTATAAAATAGCATAAGCTTTCTATACTGATCAGAAACATCAAAAGCAGAAAATGTATTTAAAAAAAAAATCTCCAACAGATTGCTATAATTATTAAATGTGATGCATCACAAGTAGTGATGGAGTATAGCTGAGATGATATTACGCAGACAGGAAGAAATAATATGGCTTTGGTCTGTGTCTCTGTATATAGATACCAAAACCCAGAGAGAGGATGGATCATCTGATACCAGAGTATGTGTAGCCCATCATTTAAAATGGATTTGCTCTCATGAGAGAGGCATGTATTTACTGTAACATTCAGCTGCAGCTTACGAACAAGTTAACAGCTTTAATGCCATTATATTTGGGAACAGGGGAGCAATAAACTATACAAATCTGTTCAGTGGACTGCCCTACTGAGATGCACTGGTGCATAACCCTGGTGTGTGTTTATACTTACCTACAGAGTAATGTTTGCAGGTCTATGTGCATGTTAAAAACCTTTCTGTCTATGGCTTATCAGTGCAGAAGTAGGGGAGCGACAGGTATGGCACTACTGCTTTGTGACAGTCTCTTGGGTACTCCTGATGACCTGGAAATCAGCTCCTCTGTTGCCTCTGCTTGCTCTTGTGGGGCTGCATCTCATATGCTTTCAACTTTAAAATGAACCAATCAGGTAGGATGGACATAAAACTGCTGCCAGGAGAACAAGTCTCAGATGAAGCTGTTCTGAACTTCCCATTTCTCTTTAGATTACACTTCCCTTAAGGAAAAAAAAAAAATCCTAAGGGGTGCTCTTGTTTTTGCTAAGAATGGAATTGAAGGCATTTAATCCATTGCAACCAGAGTTTAAAAACTGATACAACCAACCAACAGTTGCATGATAAGCCATTTCACAGCATGATGAATTTTCTTAAAAAAAACCAAAACAACAAAGTGCCCTCTTAATATTTGTACTTTTAATCAATTTAACAGGATTCTGTCTGAATTATCTGGTTCTATTCTATTATGCTGCAGTCAGAAGAGGCTGGAGTGACTGAAATGCTTTGGTTTTATATTGACAGGACTGTTCTGGATTTCTTTCAGTGCTGTCTTGGTGTTATCTGCTTTCCCTGAACTATAACTCATTGAATTAACAGTGCTAGATATCATTCGTCATAGTCTTGGGCATACCCTTGCATTTGATAACTTCTCTGCTGCAAAAATTTCCCTCTACTCAGCAGTTCAATCATTCTACAAACCCAGCTATGTGTCTTTACCTCCAAATTCTGTATTGCTTAAAATTCAGTACTAACTCAAATTGGCAGGGCCCCAAAAGTCAGGGAACTGACTTCAAGAAACCCTGCCAAACCATGAATTTAACATTGTATTCCTGTTGCTGTTTGAGTTTGCAGGCTCTGCATTTGTAGGTATATCTGTTCAAGCAAGGGGAAGACATTACTCAAAACCTAAGGATTTTACTTATTAATATAGAAGCAAGAGCTCTATTACACAATCTGACATTCCTTTTAAAAAGGAGAACAACAGTGGTTAAACCTACCAGATTAAAAAGAAAAATAAATGAAGAAATATCAATTTTAAACTTTCTTTTCCTTTTTTCATTAATCTGGATGCTTCACATTCCTGATTTGGAATGTTCATAGATTTCACACAAACATATTTTTGAAAAAAATAAACTTATAGCTTTTTGGTACGCTGTCTGTCTATGTATTGGGGGAAAAAAAAAAATCACTTAAAACACAGCTGTGTTGGACACCAACTGGCTTTGTCATGTTCCCCAGTGAGATGCCACATGGGGAGGCTGGAATATACATGTGAGCAAGAAGTGGCATGTCCAGAATGTTGTGCTGCAAAAGCTTCAGCTGATCTTATTTCATAAATTGTTCACAATATTGCTTAACAATCACTGTCACATAAAATCCCATTAAGGCAGTAGGAGTACTGGGTTGTTTATCTAGTGATCAAAGGCTACCTTTGCTGTCACTTCATGCATAGAAAAGAGACATGAGTTAAATATTTGAAGGTAGCATAAACCATAAATGTAAACCATATTCATTAATAATCAGTGATGGGAATCACACCAGCTTAGAGTACTCTAACAGTCATTTGCACCCATTCTGTATTCTGCTGATTCAAAAAAACTAGTATCACCTGTTCTGTATTCTGGCTCTGAAATTACAAACATTTCTAGTATGATTCAGTAGCTGAAAGGATTCTGTAATTTGTTTTCCAAATTGTTCTATATTTGAGACTCATTTAAAATATATTCATATAAAACAGCAAAGTTAAGAAAAATCCAGCACCACGATTAACATAGATGCATTTGGGGAGCTGCAAGAAAGTGGTGTGGTCTTTGGGAAGCTCATCCTTCTAGTCTGTCGCGGTCGGGACGGACAAAGCGACAACAAATCTTAGCAAAAGCAAACAAGCAAAAGCAGAAGCCTTTATTGTTCTCTTTCTCTGTACATTTATACTTTCTCTTCTCCTTGTTTTCCCCAAAGGAGTTTTGTCCTCATTGGTCCAAAGTTGTTATTATTCTTTGTCATTGGACAATATTTGCAGAGTTCATCACAACTCAGCTTTTCTGCCACAAGAACACCTGCCCCTCAGTTTTTGGTCAACACCCTGCTTATCTTGGAGTTATTCTTGTTCTTGTTTATTCTCTCAAGGGTAGAATGGAATCTTCTCAAGGTCAAAGCTACCCTGTCCAAGGGCCTTAGCCCAGCTGAGGTCCCCCACACTAGTCCAGGGGACCAAATCCCATCAATCCCAGTCAGCATCAAAAGCTCTGTCAGAAACCAACTAGCATCTCCTTAAATGCTCCTGAATTGCTGTTTTCACAGCTATGAAGTAGGAAAAAAAAAAAGTTTGTTTACCTCTAAAGGAGGTGAAAGCTAAACATTAATCTCTGTATACATACATTGTATTACACCAAAGAACTTCAAAGAAAACAGAGGCCAGATGACCATTTTACCAGTGATTACACCGTTAAAACTATTTAAAGCAACTTTTAACTATATTAAGTGGCTTTTGGGGCAGCTTAAAAATATCCTATAATGAGATAGCTGTAACTCTCTTCCTTACATAAAACTAGACAGACATACAAGTAAGACACCCCAGGTCTGAATAAGTACATGGCATGGATTTAATTGCCACACCGCTCCCTGTGTTTCTGCCGTGGAGGAGAGTAGATTATCATTGTGTGAACTGGAATACAGGGAATTCCATGTGGCATCCCTGTGGCTGTCTGATGGGAGCCCAGCAAACACCACCCATCTTCTTGCACTGAATTAAGTCTCAAAACATCCTATGAAATAAAGCATAATCTTCTTAGCAAGATAAATTACTCTTAGGAGCCATCTGCCTTTACCTTTTAAAAAATGCCTCTTTAAATGTAAATTTAGCTTTCCACCAGAGACAGTATTGCCATGGCAACAAACACAAGAAAAATAAACATCTTTATATGAAATAAAGAGTGCTTTTTCTTAAACATAGTCCATATGAAATTAAATATGCAGCTATGGAATTAATGTATACACTATTTTGGCCAGTAAAAAGAGTATTAGTCTTTTCCTGGAATGGTTCTCTGAGACAGTATCAAACATAATTGCTTGCCATAAAGAAATCTATTGTATAATTCTTTAATATCCTACAAACTAGAGCTCTCCTCTTGCCATTTGCTCTAGATGGACTGGAATGCTACAAAGTTCAGCCGAGTGTTATGCAGGCAGCAGGATCTGTCTTTGCACACAAGTTTACAGAACTGGAGTCTGAAATGTAATCTCTCCCAAGTAATTTATATTTCAAATGATTTGCTGCACAAGTTTGCTTGTGCAGTCTACCACTGGAGAGGTTTGTTATTGAAGCAGTATATAAGTAGTGGTTCAGATTTCTCTTTTCACTGAACACAACGAATGCATTCAGGTTAAGCCTCTTTCAAATACAAGATAGATGAGTGGTGTACTTTAAATCACCCACAAATTCCTCTCTACTTATTTCTGCATCAGTTACCCCCTACAGATGTCACAGTAAGGAGAGACCCAAGATCACCAATATCATTATTTTAATAATGATTAAGCTCTTTGCTATGGGAGTGGTGAGACACTGGAACAGGTTTCCCAGGGAAGTTGTGGATGCTCTGTAACTGGATGTGTTTAAGACTAGGTTGGACGAGGTGCAACCTGATCTAGTGGGAGGTGACCCTGCCACGGCAGGGGTGTTGGAAGTAGATGATCTTCAAGGTCCCTTCCAACCCAAACCATTCTATGATTTTCAAGACCCAAATCCCTGCATGGTAGAAATAACAATTATTTTTTTAAAATATTATTGTATATTTTCCCATTTCAAGCTTGAAATTTCACAGTATAGAACTATAGCAACAGTTTACAAATGCTGTCATTGTTGAAGTGTGCCATGTTTGTTTATTTATCCTCTTCCTTCTTTCTTTAGCTTTTTGACTGAACCTGTTGTGTTTGAAGGCTGCAGTGAAGATGTCTGTGGCTGGGTTTTACTGGTTAGAGGAGATTTTGGCACTTGCCTGTGGAACAGAAACCATCCTGCACTCACCTTTCACCACTCCTCTGAGTAAAACAATAGCTACAAATATTAAGCCATTTCTTCCCACTGTATGGCAGGCAGGAAAACTCCATATTATCTTCATTAAAGATATGTTGGCAAGCAGAGATGGATTACAATGGATTAGTTAAAGTATCGGGGAGTAATCAGCTTCTCAGTGTCTCGACCTGCCAGACCATGAACTTGTCAAGAGCATTGGGACCGGGTCACGCTGTGCACCATCTTGCCCA
The DNA here is from genome assembly GCA_013401335.1 of Brachypteracias leptosomus. NCBI lineage: Eukaryota > Metazoa > Chordata > Aves > Coraciiformes > Brachypteraciidae > Brachypteracias > Brachypteracias leptosomus. The sequence continues at coordinate 74,270 of VYZX01002195.1, read as the reverse complement.
GTGTCTTGCCTCAGGCAATGGTCAATTAAAAAGGTGTCTCGGGAAAGAAGAAAGATAACAGGGCACACGGGCACTAATCCTTCCCACATATATCCTCCCAGTCACCTGAAGTTTTTGATCAACTGCAGGTCGCAGTCTGCGTGGTCCACATAATGATATGTGTCCTTAGACAGCCTTTGGGAGTGAGCGCTTGTAAACAAGCATGGAAAAGAAGTACCTTCCTTCGGCAGTTCAGACGGGTGCTGGAGTCCCGGGGAGCTCTGAAGTGAGAGCTTCAGCCCGTGCGAGCCGGGTAAAGTGCGGCACCCTCACCTAACCCCGCCAGCACACACAGGCGCCTTGGCACGCTCTGTCCCAGCACAGGTAAGCAACCCCCGGGTCAGCAGGGCCAAGGTCACGTGACTTGAATAGGTGAGACAAACGGTAGGTCCTACCGCAAGTAGGATGTAAGCGCATCGAGAACGCAAGGAAGAGGTGAAGGCAAGGAGCGAGCATCCCAGCCCGCCTTTCCCGCTGGAGCTGGTCGCTGCGTTTCGAACGGAGAAGGAGAACGGGTGCTTTATTGCACCCCTAATTCATCCTGTCCGTTCCATCTCCTCCGCGCACCGGCCCGACGGGTGCCGCCCAAAGGCTGCCTCCACGGGTCACTCTAAACCCAGGGCGGCGGCGTACAGCTCCCCCGCACAGGCAGAGGGACGCCTGCGGCGCTGGGCTGCGCGAAGAGCCAGCAGCGGTGGCCAAGAGGCGTGCCTGCGCCGGACCGGACCGGGCAGGGCCAGACTATCGCAGAATGGAGCCCACTGTCCCCATAACCCTCCTTCCCTGCTTGCCGGCTGGGGCAGACCCCACTCTTCCCACTGCGCCCGGGATCGCGCGGCCGCAAGGGCGCATGCGCGCGTCCGCCGGACCAATAGGGCGGTCGAGGGCGGGGCCGCGGCCATTGGGGCCAGGTGACTGGGCGCGACGCGCTGCGGCTGACGCTGCAATGGTCTCCTGGATGATTTCACGGGCCGTGGTGTGAGTGCTGGGGCAGCGAGCAGCGCCGGGCCTCGGCGGGCCATGGGCGGGCCCGGGGCTTCCCCCGGCGCGGCTGGGCGGCGGGAGAGAGGC
>VYZX01002195.1:22651-73140 GCA_013401335.1 Brachypteracias leptosomus | reverse complement strand
CCCCCCCCCTTCTTTTTCCCCCGTCCCCGTCAGCCTGGTGCCCTGCGCGCCCGTTGGGCCGCGGGTGGCAGGGCTGGCGGTCTCGTCGCCCTGGCACGGCACCGCCTGGCCTCGCCGCTCCCGGCGCAGGTGGGGTGGGGGGTGGCTTCCTCTGGGCCGGCAGGGGCCTCGTCGAGAGGAGCCGGCCGGGCTCCGGGGCGCTGAGAGGGCGGGGGTCCGGGCCCAAGGGCCGCGGTGCTGCATCCGTCGGCGGCTTGGAAGCGCTGTGTTAGAAAAAACCGCTCTGCTTCGAGGGATTTAACTAGTTCAGAGCGCGTTCCCCCAGCCCCTGAAAGGAGCCGGGAGGCGGGAGGTGCGGTTCTGCCTCAGAGTGACACTTGTCTGCGGCCTCGGAGGGTCGCGGTGCTCCCAGCAGCGCCCGCAAAACCAGCACCAGGCTCCTCGTGAGCGCAGCTTGTCTCTCCTGGTCACCCCGTGTTTGTGTCTCTATAGGTGCACATTTCCCAGGGCTGTAGAGTCAAGAACCTCAGGCCGTCGGTGCCTGTCACACAGAAATTGCGAGTGTTGCTTGTAAATTGATCCAAATTAACTTGCAAAATCTGTTTGGTAACTTTTTGCCTTTTTAACTTGTGGCAGAGCTGGAAGGTCTAGGACAATGCTTGGGCGTGTGAAAAGGGGTTTTGTGGTGAGTATAGGCCATCAGATGATGAAGAGATAGACTGACAGTGTTACTGTGGACTGGTCTCTGTGAAGTCGAGTTTTTGGCAACCGAAGGGGCAGACTTTTGTAGGTGAAAAGTATCATCTTGCGTGTTGTCCAAGTTCTATTTGAGAAAGGGCAAACCCTAGTGCAACCTCTGGTCTTTTTCTTAAGCATTGTACTATTCCTTCATGGAATGTAGGTTATTTTGCTTGTTTGTATAACATACCCTAATAAATGCTGAGTAATATTTGGGTGGCTGGGTGTTTATTTGGTCACTTGAGCTGAGATTTGTTGTGTATGACTTCTTGCCAGGTGAATGGAGTGAATCTGCTCACAAAGCAGTCCAACAAACATCTGAATTAGTGCAAAATATGTAGCAGGAGTGTATGACCCAAAGCAGGGCATAATAGGATTTTCTTGTTTTGTTGGTGACAAACATCATCCACCTTAAGCTGTCTGGTGTAATTTAATCTGAAATCTTTGTTGTCAGGAAGCCTTCTCATTCTGCCACATACATGTTCCTGCTGGGATCTAGTCACCTAGATAAATAGCAGCCCTTCTCCCCCTCCCTGTCCTCCCTGAGGCTTGTCACATAATTGAAATGTGCAAAGTAGAGCATCATGTTCCAGGGTTGGCAGAGGATGGCGTTGGTTTGGAAGAGAGAGGCTGTGGGAAGAATTGCTATTTGTGCACTTTGCCTACGGGAAGAGCACATTGACAATACACAGCACTAGAGGCAAGAGGCATATGCTTGCCTTCTGAACATAAAATGTAGCTGCTGAACCTGTTTCTACTTTGTTATGTAAAAGCACCAATCAGGATTTTTTTTAATTTTAGCAACAACTTAGATTGCGTTGGTTGTAATGGTAACGTCAGTGATGCTAAGCACCTCAATTTCAAATGGCTGGATTCTTGTGAAGGTAGTTGTTTTTTTTTTTCCCTGAGATGAATTGCTAAGGGTTGTATTTGTGTTTTGAGAATTAAGCCCTCTATAGGCCTCACCAACAGCACAGGGAATGAAGAGAATATCTGCTCCTATCCACAGATTTGTTATTGCAGGAGGCAAGAAAGGACAAGGTATTGTGCAGTTCTGTGTAGTTTGATTTTCTGGTTGATGTTAGTCACTCATTTGTGTGCCTTCATTTTTTTTTTTTAATAAAAAGTGGTTCTTAATATTATTTATAAATCCCCTCCACCTTCTTGTGTCCTTGTTTCCTAGCTGTGGGACCTAATTAGTTTGCTAGTGTTCAGCTTTCCAGAAAGGGGGAAGTGTTCAATGAGAACTTGGACAGCTTCAAGACTATTGTTTAATTTTGGTTAAGAGAGCAAAGTTCTTGTGGAAAAAGAAGGTGAGAGTAGCACAGAAGTAGATGTGGTGTGACTCAAGGTCTTATTTTCAGTGGCCTTGAGACTGTCTTCCTTGTCCTCTGTTCTCAGTGTCCTTTATGCTATCTTCCTTTATTGGATCTGTTTTCCTTCCTGGTCTCTTTCCAGACATACCTGTTCCAGTGGCTTTATTTCTCTTTGTGTGTCATGAGTTCGAAAGGCATATAATACCTTTTCCTTGAACATCATAAGCAAGTTGGAAGTACTTTTAACTACTATGTAGCTGCTAAGACCTGAGGTTCTTGCTTACATGAGTGTTTTAATTTTGGTGTGATGACTTTCTGCTGTGTATGAGAGCTATGGATATCCTATGCTGGTGCCGTGGCAAGTCCAAGAAGCCCTGTTCTTGTGTGTGGGCAGCCATCAGGAATACTTGTTTTTACTGGTGACTGGGAGGAGCTGCAGTGGAATTCTCTCCTGACTGACCTACTATTTTTCAGGGCCAAAAAAGCAGCAAAATGTTAATTTGTAGGTGTGTCACAGTACCCTCTGCTGACTTTTGACGTGTTCTGACACGTATGTCCCAAGCAAACTGACTTCTGATTCAGCTTGAAAGTTTGCAGTTTGGGGTTAATCAACTCCACTTAAATAGTTTGGTTAAAGCTTTAAGGAACAGGGGAATGGAACTAGTAGAGAATTAGAATTCTTAATTGAATGTGAATTGTCTGGAAGAGTCATGCATAGGAAACGGAGTTGTCCAAATTCACTGCTCCACATAATAATCTTTGGCAAAACTTCCTTTTAATGAAACCTTTTCCCTTTGCTCTATAAATGATATTATATTTAGGCATCTAAGCATATGAAATACCTTGTACTAATTGCATGTCTTCTCTTTTCTGTCAAGAAGCAGAAGACTTGAAGCACATAATTAAAGCATTTTTTAATTTTAAAGTTTTGTGGGTGCTGCTGTAGTAAGTATGGGTCATCATTAATTCTAAAACACACTGGCTTTTACAGCAGTTTTCAGAGTTACTAGTGCAGGGTTTTTCGTTTTTGCACTTCCAGAACCAACAAGAAGATAATTTCTTTCAGAGTCTCAGAAGACTTCTCCAAGTGGTACACCTTGTCAATTTCTTAGTCTTTAGTGGTCAGAATAGCTTGTTAAATTTGTGGCTGCCCATCTTGTTAACTTGTAATTGTGCCTGTGCCTGACTTCTAGCCTGTTTTGATTGCTCATGCTTCTCGTTTGTAAGGTCTGAGCAATTGTGTACACATCAGTTGCTGAGATAGTATTTAATAGTAAGCATGCTAAGTACTTGTCAGTCACAGCCTGGTATGGATGAGATCAGACTATCCTCTTGTGCCAAGCAAAGATGTGAAGCATCCTAAATACAAAGTAGATGGCCATTTTGTTCTTGCAATCTGTTAAAGCAGACTGTCTACTGTAATCTGTTAACTTCCCCCCTCCACCCTTTTCCTTACTTAAAAATGAAAGTTCCCCCATCTGTGTTGCTTTGCAACACTCTCTACCCTCATGTTTAAGTACATGTTTTGGTGAAGTTGGTCAGCAGTCATGACTGTTGGAAAGGAGGGCTGTAGTGCTCCACAGGAGGATGTATTTGTCTTGGGTACTAGCAGTTGGTTACTTTTCTGTCTGCTTGTGCTTACAATGCCTGCCTTTCCCACCCCCATCTTAGAGCCTTGCATGGAGCAAAGACGTACAAGTGAAAGATACAGCAAGCCTTCTTTGGTTCTGAGATTAGATTATAACTGTAACTATATTAAGCTGGACAAAGACTGGGGCACACAGGAGGTGACCTGAAGGTAGATGGTAGTTTCCAAGGCATTCTCTTACTCCACTTTTAATAATTTTTCCTGCTGTTTGACATTTCCAGATATCCAACTGCCTCTAAAATTACTAGACATCTGAGAATGAGTGGCTGAAGTCATAGCTTGATTGGATCATTGTCAGGAATATCTGGTTTAGTGCGGTGCTGATGTTTTATGTAACTGTATATGCTTTGTAAACTTGGATTATGTCTTGCTCTTGGAATACAAATGTTTTTAATTAAAAGGAGGAACTACAAAAATATTTACCCCCTTGTTTGCTAATCAACATGCTGCCAAACATGTTGTCTTGAAGCAACCGTAATTCATCAGATGGAATTAAGTAAAGATACCACCACATGCTGTGTGGAAGGAATAGCTGTATAGAGCATAATCTTCCAAGTCAGAAGAGCCATTTGTGGGAGAGCTTCTTTCACTGCAGTCTCCTCTTCTCCTGGCAGAATGGTTCCAGCTGTATGAAGGATGTTGGATGCTGTTGGATGCTGAATGCCTTCTGGTGTCCTTTCAGTTTAAAGGCTTATAAATTGTTGCAGCACCTGTGGGGGAAAAATTTACTGTCATAGTGTGAGTGACTGAGATGGAGAGATGTGCCAAAAAGTCTGTTTTGTCAACACAAATGAGAATTAGTGTGCTTTAAAGAAATTAATCTTTTGTTAGTTGCAGCGAACTGCACCAGCTTGTGCTGCTGTCTTGTAGTTGCTAGGCAAGTGCCACATTGAGAATAAGAAGTTGCAGGACAAATCCAGCATTTGTTTTGGCATGAATGTATTACAGACTGGTTAAAGCATACTCTGAAACTACCTTCTCCACTTGTGTATTGCTGCATATTCTTTCTTGTAGTGAAACTGGTTCCAGTAATAATTGTTCTAATCAAACAAGGTGTCAGACTTTTTTTTTTTAAAGGGTTGTAAACTTTATAGGTTGAAATCTGTAAGCACATGTAAATCTAGGGATTAAGTATATTGTCTTGTGTGAAAGTTTAAAATGATTTACATACATGAACAATGACATCACTGAAGCATTTCTCTCCAATAGTTCAGCTTCTCAGGCAGTCCTAATATGTACAGCAAAACCCATTTGGTCACTAAACTTGTAATACCTATTCTGTAAGTTAGTGCAATGCAGAATGACTAGCTCTGACAGTTTGTTGGAAGATGTCCCCACTGCCTGCCTGGCACGCCTATCCTTAAATCGATGTTTGCTATGCAGTCCAGTTGCTCTTTTCTCTTTTCATGTTTATGGGATTGTGTAGATACAGAGCATGCACAGTCAGTGTTGACAGCCAATGGCAAGCAGGTGGAGCGAAGCTTGCTCAGAACAGACAGAGCATGACTAGAAGCGTACTGTGGACTCTGGAGCTCTTAACTAATGAGCTTGGCATATACTCTACTACAAAACGTGCTGAACTCTGCATTTGTGTCTTATGCGCTGTAGATAAAGAAATACCAAGAACTGCATGGCCTGGCACAAAAGGATATTTCTAATTAAAACAAACAACCTCCACTTTTGCATGTTCCACAAACCAATGTCTGCTCTGACTGAGAATATTTTAGGCTTTTGAGCATTTCAGTAACCTAGATGGAATGGCTTGTCTTCCCTGGTTATTTTGTGTGTAGCGCCAACTCCTCATACACTCTCATAAGGCTGAGGAAGGTCCTAAGCCAAATTGTGATATTGAAAAAAAAAAACACCCCTGCCCCCCACCCAAAAAAAAACCAACCCAAAAACCCAAACAACAACCAAAACCAACACAAAAACCCCACAACAAAGCAGTTGCTTCGGCTCAAAATTTTTAATCCTTGATAAGAAATTATTTTTTTAAATGTATGTAAAAAGATGTCTGACAAACTCCCTGTTTCTAGTGTTTCATGTGTAAAGAAGCTTTCTCTGAGCTTTTTTGTTCATTCTTATTTTGCTTTTGAAATTTTGGAATTTCAAAGCATATACTATTATGTGGAAGTATTAGGTTTTTAGAGAAGAAAATATTACAGCTGAAAGCAGTATGATGTCTCTGTTGTGAATCTTTCAAATTTTAAAGACCTGCCAAACTAGATTGTAATATTTTACTACTGGACAAATAAGTTGGGATGTATAGGTACAAAAACTTATTGCAGGTTTTTTGCTGACCAGTCTAACAGTAAACATGAGAATGCTTAATGGCCTTGGTGGCACTGAATAACTGATCTGATCAGATGTTTTTGGACATACGGAAAAATAGAACACCCTGTATTGGCTAACTCTGTGTTGAGCCTTTTGTCAGCCATCACTGTCACTTTCCAGTTCAATTTATCACTGACAAAATAATAGGGCTTTACTTCTGTTTCTGTTGTGGTATAGCCAGTCTGCAAGCATCGACATGGAAGTGGGTTTAACTAGATGAATGTTTTCCCTGTGTTTATCATCGTTGAAATATTACTCACATATCCTGAAGAAAGTTGGAACTTGCATTTGATGTTGAAAACTAAGTGTGATTTCTTTCAAAAGCCATTAATCCAGCATTTTAAATGCAAGTATTCACAAAGCAGAATTTTTCCTGAAGTGAGAAGTCTGACATAATGCTTTACTTTCTTCTGCTAATAAAGCTGTTGGAACTTGTGGTGCTTGAAGGGGAAAATAAAAAAAACCCCACATTTGTGCTCGTGCCTTCCTGCCGCTGTCTGTTTTTATTTCCTTCCCCTGCTCCATTTTGTAACTTGTTGATCAAAACCATGGAAAGGAGAGTGTGGAAAATGGTCTCTAGCTTAAAGATATCTTGACTAGTTTTGGTAGCATAGTAACATTAACTTAAACTGTAATCTTAAAAACCAAAAAGTTGATTCTTTGTACTTTTACTCACTTTTGTCTGCTGATTTTTTTTCCCAGTCTAGGACTTTGTTTTAGAATACATCATTTCCCTTATGTCTAAAAGCGCAACTAGTGTTACTCAGCTGAAATGTATTTACTATTAGACTGTTTTAGAAGACAGAGGAGAAACACCTGTTTACATTTTTCAGTGGTGAACAGCTTTAAGTTTCCTCGGAAGACAATATATCCACAGAAAGATAAAATTATGTTTTAAGTGACTGCTTTGACCGTTGTTAGTTTGCCATGGATACAATAGAAGCAGTGTTGGTTTTACTGTTCTACAGATAGACCTTTGAGTGGTAGTTTTTCTTGAATGCTTGAGACAAAAGATGTTTACATTTATTTAAAGAGGATAATGTGAATCAGGCAAATTACCTTTCTGGAATCTTCTGATTTCTTAGCCTGCTCATGTATAATTCATCAGGCATATTTGTGTTAACAGAATGAACCTTTGGTTAATTAGCATAGAGTGCATAATCTTCTTAAGAACAAAACCTACCCCTCAAACTATTAATGCATGAGTCTCTAAAGATGACAAGCAAACCAATAAATTATTTCGGTTCAGAAAGGAGGAAATGAAGGTATCTTTTAACATGGTATTTTTGACATTAAGGTTAAGTTACTAATACAACTACATGAGTAAGTTTGGTAGATTTTGCATATTGTCAGTTCTTGACCTGGTGTCTAACAGTGTAGTCACAGAGTTCTCTAAGTACCGGTTATAATTGAGGAAGCACGTATTCTTCGGAATGACAAGTCCAGATGTTATCTCAACAGTATCTGCCAAATACTAATTTCATAGAAGAAACCTTTTCCATGCACAATGGGCAAGTTTGGCTGCAGAATCCTCTAAGAGGGTTCAGAAATACTTTCCTGGGTCATAAGATTAACAAAATTGTTGGAAATCGGGGACCTTAAGGCAAAAATTCATGTCAATAACTTCTGATCATCAAAGGTGAAAAACCCTGCCGTCTGAGGAAGAGATAAGACAGGCTAATTTTTACTTCAAGTGTTAGTATTGTGTGGTTGCACTTTTTTCTTTGCTCAAATTCTTGTCTTCTTGTAGCATTTTCTTGGGAGAGGCAGGACCTTTAGGTTGGTCTGCAACAATACCCTTAGGTTCTAGGATATGTAATAATTAAGTAGGAATTTTCCTGGCCTTAGGTTATGAGCTTCACTTTTCTCTCTTAAACAAGCAGCCAGATTAATATTCCACATAGCGTGGCCCGTAGTAGTATTGCACACTTTTTTCATAAAAAAAAAAAAATGCAGCCCATATGACGAATGTATGTTTACATGCAGCGTGGCTTGTCTTTCGCTTACAGATGGCTCAAAAATTAAATGTTTTCCTTGGAATGAGCAGAAGTGATTCTTTGTTTGTACCACTCCTATGTTAGTTTCCTACAGCCAGTTATTTTGATGTTGATGATACTCTAAAAATCTTGAGAAAAGATACTCTTTAGAGCAACAGACAGTGGCCTCATTGTGGATTTTGACTTATGAGTTTCTCAATGTAAAGTGAAAAAGCAAAACTGATAAGGTAAGAATCCAAGTGGAAATCCGTTTTTTGTTGACTATATGGCAGTCTAAGTAGGAGTGGATCTCTAGACAGTGAGTGATGGTCAAGGCCAGGATGGGGGAACTCCAGTGCAGTGGCGGCTAGCTTTCAAGCCACTTTCCAAAGCTGAAAAAAGCTTTAGACTCCCAAAATAGTTGAGAATGAGCACAAGTTTTAGTCTTAACTTGAGAGAATATGAACTGTTTTTCCTCTAATGTTTAAAATAATATTAGGAGTACTAGATTACTGACCTTTCATAGTTCAATTGTTGGATATGTCAGGCCACTTTTTTTTTAAGCAGCTGCTAAGAATATAGAGAAAATATGCTTGAATACTTTAATGCTAAAAATTCCTCTCCATCTCATGCAGCTGAGACTTGCATGTCTATATTGTGCAATTATGTATGGGCTTCCCATCATGATTTCCATAGCTTGATAGAAGGTAATATAACTTAGTGTAAATATGCCCAAGTTAGCTCCAACAAAGAAAAAGCTGCCCTTGGATCGTTTCAGACAACTGAAATTTCAGTTTTCCTATCACTGAAGGAGATGACTGCTACTTAAAAGTATTTTGAGTATTTAGAGTTATCTTGCTTTGGGACTTGGATCCATTCATGAGTGAGGCTACTTTAGACATGAAGTACAATTGCTGTATTGAGAATGTATTTTGTTGGTTGGATTTGGGGGCATTTATTCTGGAGATGCAGCGTTTGACGGAATTTGTTTTTGTGTGTTTCTATCAGCTGCAGAACTTTTGTCGCTTTAGTGTTGCTGTTCTTCAACTATGTTATCTTACTGCTTCTGTTCCAATTTTGTACTAGATAGAAGGTTATCTTCATATACAAATTTGATTCTTCCATGGTCATTTCACTTGGATTGGAATCTTTGAGATCTCCAAGAGCTGAAGTTTTAAGACTCTTACATGTGTTTAAAAACATGCAGGAGTTGAAAGTACTGAGATGATAACATTTGCTTTATTCTTTTATGCTAGCTTTGGCTCTCCAAACATTCATTATATTTGCATGTTTCAAAGTTTACTATGGCTCAGAGCAGAGAAACTTCTGAAAAGAGGAGGCCACTGACTTGACAGTAATAGTTTGAGTCATTGTAATGAACAATTTTTCAGTGTACCAGTTAAAGTGGAGAGTGTCTGTGAAGTCTATCCTGGATTCTCCTAGAATATCTTTCGTATTGTTGTACAGAAATTATGACCTAATTAAAAAATTGTAGGAGTGTCCAAAATTATGATAGAGACCTAAGAATAGTACATAGGTAAATATGACAGCTGGTAATTTTTAAATTTCATTTATCAAAGCCAAGAAACTAAGTATCAAATGCATATGTAACTTTAAAAGTTATGACAAAATTAAACACCTCATTCTTGAATTTGTAATGTTCATGTTAATTGTTAGCACTTCATCTACATTAAATTAATGATGTCTTTTAGGAGATCATCAGAAGTATCCTAAGTTGAGAGGATCATGTTGCTCATGAAAACCACGTGTAGAGAGTAGTAAGTGTAAAGAACTTCTTCAAAAACAGCAAAGCTCATTGTTTCTCTGTCAATTACCTTTATTATGTAAACTCTTTTAAAGCATGATCACCTAAAATAGTTTATGCTATGTGACAGTTTCTTTGAACATCAACGTAGGTATCTGCCTTCATCTTTAAACTGAAAAAAATAATTGTGATCTTGAGTTCTTGTGTCCAGAGAAGAGCCACGAAAATGATCAGAGAGCTGGAGCCATCTCTCTTGTGAAGACAGGCTGAGAGAGTTGGGGTTCTTCAGCCTGGAGAAGAGAAGGCTCTGGGGGGACCTTACAGAGACCTTCCAATACCTGAAAGGGGCCTATAGGAAGGCAGGGGAAGATCTGTTCTCGAGGGTTTGTAGTGACAGGATGAGGGGTAGTGGTTTTAAGCTAGAAAAGGGTAGATTTAGGTTAGACATTAGGAAAAAGTTCTTTAATATGAAGGTGGTGGAACACTGGAACAGGTTGCCCAGAGAGGCCCCATCCCTGGAGACATTCAGGCTCAATGAGGTTCTGAGCAACCTGACCTAGTTAGAGATGTCCCTGCTTATTGTAGGGGGGTTGGACTAGATGACCTTTGGAGGTCCCTTCCAACCCAAAACATTCTATGAATCTTGCTCACCTTCAAGGAGCAAGATTATTCATGCATATACTAAATAAAAATAAAAAGTATCTGCTGAGAACTAGAGTTGATTTGACCTTTTTTAAAAAAAGGAAAATAACAAATTAGTCAATTGGTCTGTTCTGACATCTTTAATCTAGCTGTCAATTCTTGATCATTAAAAGCAAAGCAGAGTTTAGTACAAGGACATGTCTTTTTCCTTGAACAAAGACATGCCATATTCTCTTGAGAGCTGTATGAGAAGTACATGCAATTACCCCGAACTGTTGGTTGGTTCTTAGTGCTGAGTTGTGCTCCTGCCTGATGCCACCAGTGGCTACTGCGAGGCCACAAATACTTTGCTTCCAGTGGTAAACAGTCATAGCGACAAGTGAAATTGGGGACTACTTGAGGTAGATTTGAAGGAGGATAACTTTTTTGAGATTTAAGTAAGCATGAGCAGTGTTGGAAATGAATATTTCTGCATCAGGGATGAAATTCTGCTATTGAGCTTAAGGTAAGAGCTAGATGAAAGATTTAAGTTCTTTAAGAAGAGTTACTGTATTGAAGGCCTTCAGTGTTTGCTCTTATCACATGGGAGTGTCATAGATACATCTTCTTTCAGTTCCTTGTTGTGGGTGCTCAGAAGTGATGAGCTCACCTGCTGACTGTTCTGCACATGTGGTGGAGCTTACTAATTGTGTAAACAGGAAATAGTACCAGGATAGCCAGGACACGATGAGACACATATGTTACAATAAAGTGATGAATTGGTAGACATGCAGAGAAGTGACGAAGAGTTGTAACAATTTCTGTTCCTATTATGTTTTCTGTTTTGCTTTTCAGTACTAGATTTCTGCAGTTTTCTGTGCTACTGGGCTTGCTGAGCTTTTTGGTTGTATGTCTTGAGCAGGATTTGATAGCTAGTTTGGCTTTTTGGTGTGGGTGGTTTTTTGGTTTTTGTGGTTTGTTTTTTATTATTAGTTTTCATTTTAATGACATGGTGTTGGTGTCGCCAGGCTTACAACCTTCTGTTAAAATATACGTAGGCTCTCCAGCAGCACAAGAAAAGTTGATTGTTCCTGGACAGAACATTGAGACACCATTTCCAGACATAGGCATAGATTCTTCTAGTGAGGTGATATGCAGTAGCATCTCCCAAGTACTTCTGCACTGCATGTGATCTGTATGTGGACAAGAGGCAAGTTGTTTCACAGTGTTTGTGTGCCAGTAATGCCCTGTCAACTCTGACAAGAAAGTGATTGGAAGAACTGAGTTGTTAGAGCATAGGTATCAAATTAATTGTTAATTAGGACCACTCTCTGATCTTTATTGTATTATGTAGGATTTTGTAGTGGCAAGTAGAATGAGTAACAAGCAACCTACACAATACTATGAAAGCTGCTAGTGTTTTCAAATCTTTGAGCATAGGGAGAAAACAAAATGATGTTCTTAGGAGGATGCATTTATAGGAGAATTTTGCTTAAGGTAATGGCAGGAAATGAAGATCCTCACTTTGGACTCAAAGAAATTTCTGCGGAGAAAATAGGTTAAAGGTTTGAAAGTTCTTTTGGCATCCAGATCTTGTTTTCTTTGAGAGAAACCTGGTGAGCCTATGTGAGTAAGTGATCAAGCCTTGCCTGTCAGTACTTCTGCACAGATTCCAGGGCAGAATATCCCTTACAGAAGGTAACTTTTTCTAAGGGTTTTTTTGGTGTGCTCTTTTTAGATTTCTTTCAAGGTTCAGGTAGGGCTGTTACTGTGCTGAGGGAACTTGAAGAGTATCTGCCAACAGATTCCCTATTTTGGGGTAAGTAAATAAAGTAATATTCCATAAACATGAGTGAATAGGATATATGTAATGAAGCCTGGAGCTCTGCATTGGAAGAAAGGCTTAATTGTCTCCTATCAGACTGCTTGTAATTATACTTAAGTCTTACTGAATAAATGTTACTGACATAGGAAAGTCCCCCTGTCTAGTGGGATTGGTGTGGAGATCACTTTCCCCCTTAACTTTAAGATAATTTTCGACTGCTTGTGTAATTGCATGGTTATGTTGTGCTTTGGAAGAATCTGGCAGTTGCTTTGGAGAATTCCAGCTTCCTAAGCTGCTAGGTGAATAACCTTCTCACTAGGTGAATAACCTTCTCGATCTGCTCAAGAATGCGCATTATTCAGATCTGTCAGTGCTTCTGGGTACATTCTTTAGCTGTTAAGACCTTTTTTCTGTGGCTTTTGGGGATATTAGATATAAGAATGCTATGGAGATTTTAACAGACTTTTTTCTGGTTGCATTCCTGCCTTCTGGTAACTGTAATCAGCTAAAGGAGTTGCTGAGTTTAAGGTTTGCTACTGTTAGCAGGCATATTCTTTTAATAGGATTTATGTGATTTCCCCTGCTCCTTGCCCAAGGTGAGGGGTGGAAGAAAAAGTAGGAAACAGTTTGGCATGAGGTCCAGGAGCTTATTCTTATGCTCCCCTGTCCCTGTGACAGACCAGCATTTTGGTCCAAGTGTATTCTTCGTAATTACTTGAATACATTGAGTACTGATATGGTTAGCGGTGTATGTCTGAATGTTGTCTGATAGCAGAATGAAACTAAATTCTGTCAGGTGCTGGAAAGAGAGACTTTTTTTAGTGTAGTGCCTTTCAAAAATATTCAGGGCAAAAATGCCAGGGTGAGCTTTTGTTTGGGCATACAAAAACCGAGGAGATGGCTGGCTTAGTCTAGAATTTCCTACCCAGTTGTAACTCTCAGGGGGTGTTGGCAGGCAAGAGGGTCTTGCTTTTTCTGTTGCAGGTTGTTGTTTGTTTTCTGAATAGGATTCTTACAGATACTCCTTATGCCTTTCTTGAGCATGAGAGTGCCACGCAGAGATACATAGTAGTTACAACTTGGTGCAGAATTGATTTGCCTTACTGCCTTACAGGCAAAATAAAGAATCCAAACTGCCTATCCTTTATGGGAGTGGCTTGCAAGCATATGAGTAGCATATAGTCTAAGCAAAAATGTTTATGCTTTTCCAGTGTGTGCTGATTGAAACCTCAGCAGACACATTGTTAAGGAGTATGGCCATATGTGCCTTTTTAAAGCCAAGAACAGCCAGCCAAAGACTTGAGCATTGTTTTTCAAAATAGTTTTCATTCTGCTCTTCAGTTTCCATTAGCAATCTTCCAGTCAAAGGAAAGCTTGCTTAAACTAAGTCCACTAACCATAACATAGAATAGTAATTATAGTTCATATGGAAGCAAAGTAGTACTAACAACATCAGACCTAGTTTCTGCATAGATAACTGCAATACTGTGTGTGGTATGAAAGCCATAACTGAGCTGGGAGTCATATGCCTTACTTCTGGTATTTCCATGGTGTCTGACCAGCTCTGAGAAAAGCTCGTGTATGTATATGGCAGGAATGAAAGATGCTCCTGTCATAACTGGCAGGTAAATACTGCTATTGGGAAGGGGAACTGGGCATACTTGGCAAATTAAGAAAGTATATCAGGAGTTTATATTGGTTTCCATGGTTTTGTGGAGTTGTGGAGGATTCTTTTATTCTCCAGCCTGCCAAATGCTGTCAAGTGATCTTTCAGAATGAGGTGTGTATTTCCACTGCAGATGTACACATACCAAATGTCTGGCTCTGTATCAATCTGTTCCAAGATTGTCAGTCTGTCAGTGGGTGGACAGATCAGTGTCATCTGTTATCAAACTTGTTAAGCAAATGGCATTGTCTCCGAAGTATCTCATACTGAGTTTCCTGAATGGCTTACTATTAGGGAACGCTTGTGGCCCTTGCCTGTCTGTATTTCAGAGGAACAAAAGAATAAAGTGCCAAACACAATCCTGTGCTTTGGGTGATTCTTTGGCAATGTGAACAGACTGAAGTCTCAAATGCACTGTTGGTTTAATGGCTTAGTATTTTGGGAGTCTGGGTTCAAGTAGTCTTTTTGAGCGACTCAGTAGCTTTCATTTGTCTTGTTTTCTTTTAATTTTTCCTTTATTTTATTTTATTTTAGCTTTAGAGTTGTTTACTACACAGGCTAAATAAGCTCAGTGCCAGAGCAATGGGTGTACAGGAGACTTTTTTTAGTTATCAGTCAAATGCAAACTCATTGCTTTTCTTCAGAAATGATTTGTTTCAAATAGCTGTGCACTTCAAAGCTATTTAAACTGTAAGACTGTAGATTATGTGATAATACAGGCTGTAGGTTATGTTTGTTTTAGTGCAGCTATATGGATACACGAATACATTGCTTTATTCAGATTTCAGGGCTTTTTGATACCTTGATTTGTTGTTTGATTTTTAATTTCCTAGTATATTTGAAAAACATTTACCTTTAAATGAGCAAAATATAGAGGAAGTGGCTGTACCAAAAAAGGCATGCTCCATTAGTTGCTAAGTACAGCCAAAAAGCTGGAACAGCTAGGTATACAACTGGCAGTGAAATTACACTGGTAAGCAGGATTATCCATGTATCTACTAGTAAAATAAATGACATTGCACTCAGCTGAAATCTGTTTCCATGTGTGGAAACTGGCTTTGGTTTTGTTCACTGCATTAGTGCAGTGTGCTGTTATCCAGTGTGAAATGCAAACTGCATTTTAAAAAATAACAGTTAAGCTTTAAAATTTGAAAAGCTTTGGAATAATTGGGTATATCCTTCGAAGTGTGTTGTGCAGTTACTGTAGAGATACCAGAGGAGGGATATGCTCATAATGCACAGCAGTAGGTGTTGCTAACAACTTTGAGGTTTTGGGGGATATCGATGCAAACTACTAGCAAATGCTCAGGTGTGTAGTTATCGATGTTAGTGATTCTGATTGTGCCCAGACTCCTGCTGCTCCTTTCTATGTGTTTTTGCCTCAGTCAGCTCCACTGACCTCTGTTTTGCCTGTATACTAATCTATCACTTATAGATTGAGGGTAAAAGTGAATTTGCTGACCTTCAACTAGGCTCACTGGCAACAAGTTGGCTTTTCTACTGTTAAATTGCCTGGTAGCTTTAAGATTAGATGCGGGAGATCAATGGACAAAGCATACATGGAGTAATGTAATCCAAGCATTGCCGTTTATTCGCCCGAATTTCGCTCGTTATATACCCCCCAGGGCCGACCATGCGCTGGAAGCACAACTCTGATTGGTACAACAAACTCTGCCACGCGCTAAACAACATCTCCTGATTGGCCAGGCACTGCTGTCAAGGCGCCGCCCTTAGTTCCGCCTTCTGCCTCCTTTTGCTTTCTGCGTCACTGCCGTTTCACGTGCTGCACGTGGCCGTCCTTGTGTGACGTTGCTGGTGCCACAGAGTCTGGATTTGCTCACATTTCCATTCTTATGGAGATATTGCTCCACAATTAGATGCCTTTGCCTGTGTGAAGGAGGTAGTGGTGGCAATGGTGGCAGCAGCATCATACCACCCTGAAAATGCCAGCTCTGCCTGTAAGGAGAGACAAACTTCACCGTACTGGTACCTATTATTACTGGCTAAATGTGCTGATGTTTTCCATTGTAGTCCTATCGACCCACTTCTGGTGAACAAGTGGCAATTATCCTAGCACTTCCATGTTACAGCAATATTTAATACTAATAAGTAATGATGTAGTGTGGTATTAACTTTCTTGTTCTTTGATTTTTAAAAGTAATTTCTAGAGTAATTATTTGAAAGAAAAAAAGTGAGTACTAAAATAGGGATTTTTTTTTCAGTAGTTGGGGAAAACTAGCTACCTTTATTGTGTTTGTGTTGTGCTAGTGTTCTCATTTAACTTGAGGTCATCTTTAGCTTGGCTTTGTGATCTTGTTACTGTAATAAGCTTTCTGCTTGAAGATCGGTTGCTTCTGAAGCAGTGTTCTTAAAACTCTGTTCTGTGCCAATTCTTACTTCTATCAGATTAATTTCTGACACATTTGGAGGATAAATTGCTGTTTAAATTTAAAAATACAACTTTAAAAAAATGTTTTTAAATAGAAGTGATGCTATTTGACAGTAAAGTGTGTGGAAACATATAGAGCAAAAAATCTGTTAAGTGAAAGATTCAAGCAAGGAACTTGGATGTGCAGACTACTAGTAGCTATTTAAATAACTGGACTATTTTTTTAAAATTTGGAAGAGGTGCTTAGATGACCAGTAATGGCTGGCATATAATTATACATCTCTCTGACAACTGGTAGTGGTTATGATGTTAGGGACCCATTTTGTACCTTTTCTTTGAATAAATAAATCTCTGCCCTTATGAAGTCTGTGTTATATTACTAGAATTAACAAGACTTTCCTTATCTCTGATATTTAATGGTTAGAATTTCAGCCAGAAGAACAAGGCTGAAGATTAGGGTTACTGAGCAGGGTATTCCACAGGGACAAAAATGAGGAGAGGAAGAGCTGTTGTCTACAGAACTTCATCTAAATGAAGGGTGTTTGGTCTCATATTCCTTCTGTTTCCAGATCTCTTGCTGTCTGAATTAAGTGAGGTTTTTAACTTGTGTTGTCAGGCTTTTCTCCTAGTTGGCAAAAAAACCATCTAGGGTTTTTTGACTTGTTTTTTTGGCATTAGGATGAAAGGTCCTTGTGCTGTAGTAGGGCTGTATTTGGATAGGCTTCTACAGATGAGTATGCCGAACTGGAATTCGAGTAGTCTGGACTCTTTCAAAAGGCATTTCAACATCTGAAACGTGTAATTAAGCTCTGCTGCAGTGGAGTAGCAGCTTGCCTATAAATATTAAAGAGCTCCAGGATCCATTTTTGTTCACTGCAATTCAGCATCAATTGTGAAACTGAGACACCAGATCCATGTTGTAAACTGCTGTAATCATATACCAGTTGTGCTTTTTCATATAAATATTTTAAGTGATCTGCTTTGCAACGTCTTTTCCCACTACAGACGAATCTAATTTTGTGGAGACCTGCTTGAAGTGCCCTTTAGCTCCTCTGCTGCTGTTGGCCTTTAGTAACTCTGTTGTATGGGTAGAGACCCAATGTACGGAGATTGTAAACATGCCCCAAAAGATTTGTTCAGATCTAGTCTTGTGGAAGGGAATGCATCCTAGCAAAGCTATACATGATTAACTAGCTTTAACTCTTACTTAAATTGCGTAGTAATTCTTTTTATTGTCCTAAATGTAATTAAAACCACTCTTTTTCTTAGAGCCTTTTTTCTTTGAAGCTAAGAAAATATGTGGTTCAGTGTTTGAGGATTTTTCGTAAGTTGAGTTTTATAGTTCTTACATTAAACTGTGAGGAAAATACATATATATTACACATTCAGGAAAGGATGGGGATATGGATGTGAGATATATACATTTGACTGGGTCTGTCTTTGGGCTTCTTAGTGCACAAAAGATGTTAATTTACTTGAGAAAGTTCAGTGGAGGCCACCAAGATGGTCACAATGCATGACTTGTGAGTAGACTCTGAATGCACTGGGCCTGTTCAGCCAGAAAAGAGAAGGCTTTGGGGGGGGCTTATTAGCAACCTTGCATAACTTTTTGGAGGTTACGAGAGCTAGACCAATTCTTGTGCTGTACTACTCAGTCAAGAGAGACGATGGTCATGAACTTAGGGTTCTGATTGTATATAAGTAAAACTTTGCACTGTGAGGCTCATTAAGCATTGGAACAGATTGCTCAGAGAGGAGATGAAATCTCTCTTGGGAAGTCTCCAAAGACCTGACTGGCTGAAGCCTTAAGTAGCCTGGTCCAAATTCAATGTCAACCTTGGTTTGAACAGGAGATTGGACTAGATGACTTCACAAGGCCCTTTCAAATATGAAGAGTTTTGCGATTATGCTTCCCTTACTTTATCCTCCCCTCTCACTTGTGTCATTTGTAGCTTAACATTAGAACCTCTGCCGGTATCCTTCTGCCCCTGCAACAGGCTTCCTTCCACAGGTACCAACTGTGTGTTTGTCTTTCATTAAAGATGAAGAAACACTCTCTCTGATCTGTGATGTTGAAGAAAGTATCTCACCTTTGTTGTTGACAATTCTCTATTTTTTTCACTTAGGTTAACTGTTGGAGAGGACTTTAATACTCTAAATTGGCTTCCTACCAAGCAGAAAACTTCTGTCTACATACCAGAGTGGTTCTTGGAAGATAGTATATATCAAACTCATTGAATTCAAACTTACATTCGTGTCTTGTATACTAGGAAAGTTCTGTTGTCTTTGCAAATAACGTCTTGTAGAAGTTGAAGGCTCTTGGGAGTAGTTGCTTTGAAAAAGAAAATATAATTGAGTTACAAGTTCTTATGATTCTTTCTGGGTCTAAAAGTAAATTAAAGCTTGGTAGCATCAGGCAGTTTTCTGCAGTGGCTCTGTAGGTAGAACCACTTATTTAAAGCTACCTGATTTGACTATAAACTCTTAAATTTTAGTTGATTATTTATTTTGCTAATTTTCAACCGTTTGAGTTGAAATCTTGCATGCCAGATCTGTCCAAAGTGAACTCTTACTAAAAACATGATACGTCTTCCTTCACCTAACTGTGAGAAGCTAAATTACTTAAGAGTTCTGAACTGTATTAGTAAAGATCTCTGGATATCTCTGCAAGTGTAAATTTCTCCTATGTAACCATCCGGGTCAAGTTGTAAGCGATGCTGCAGAGGTGTAGCCAGACTTCTCTGCAGTTGCTGCTTTAGGTCACCTGGAACTTAGGGCAGGCAATCGCTTGACTTGACAAAATGTAACAAGCTGGTGAAATAAAATTATGGGGGGCCTTGCATTCGTCAAGGAGATGGCAACTACTGCTGTTCAGTTTCTCATAAAGAACTATTCCACTAGTCTGTGGCCAAGACTCTTAGTAGAAAATGCTTTCTAACAAAGTTGTGTTAGAGCAGATCTGTTTTCTGATCCTGCTCTCAGCATGAGTTGCTTGGCACCCTCTCATCCTGGTCTGCACCTTACTTGTGATGACTTTTAGCAGAAATTGGCCGTCAGAGCAAAACTGGGTGAATTACCATCCTCCATTTCCATGTGTTGCTGTTGCAGGGTCCTGGCAAAAGGAGATGAAATTATGTAACGTGTCTTGCTGTCTTAAAATGGCTTTTGAAGAATCTTCTGGTAATCCGATAAGAGTAGATGGTTCTGATTAGCTATAGATAGTTGTTAGAGACTCTTAAAGTATGACATTACTGCCTATGAGAAAACAGTCTTTTGGTATGGACAGACAGCAGGACTGGTTTTACTTGTAACTGAACCAGAAGAGGTAATAGTTCTACATTGTCTATTAGAGGCAATCTTACGAAACTGTTTGTTGTTGTGTGTTGGTAAACTTCCTCCAAGCAATCTATAACACTGATTTTTGTTTGGTTTTTTTTTAACTTGACTACATTGCTTCAGTGATGTCATCTATGGTTTAAAATATTCTGAAAGCTTTTTTATTTTCTAATAGGCTCATGTTTGGGATGCTGTATCCTGCATATTACTCATACAAAGCTGTGAAGACAAAAAATGTGAAGGAATATGTAAGTGGCATGCCTTTTAATTGTTTAATTAAATATCTCTGCTGGCATACAACTGTGAAATTTTAATTATGCAGTATTAATGCAGTATTTCATATGAAAGCTTGATTCGACTGTCTTAATATCAGATACGACACCTATGTGAATCTAGTGGTAATCCTGTGATTTTGTTTGGAGAGATAAAGTTAAGGTTTCTCAGATTTTCATAGGCTTTGCTGAAACATGTCCAGCACACTATGTTGTATATGGCTATTTTTAGGAGGATGTTTAAACATAAACCTTAATGTTGGTTGCATTTCAGTGAAGTGCCCAAAATAATGCGCTTTTGGGCAGGGGGTAGTAAAAAGGTTTCTGAATTCTGCCAACACCTATTTGATGAGCAGTAACAAATTGATTCTCAGTGACCACTTGAACAGTAGCAGCAGTTTAATTGTCATTGTACGGAGCTCAACAGAGGATTTAAAATCCACCTGGGAAAAGGGCAGCTCTGGTTCATCTGTCATTCCTCAAAGAGGAACCAGGGAAGGAAAAGATTTGATTACAGTAACTTGGAGGAAAGAAGCAGAACAAGATGGAGAAAACCACACTTACTGTAGTTACTGCAGTTTAGAATTAATCTGTTAAATTATTTACTTTTCAGTGTGAGTGATGACTGTTACCACAAGAATGTTACCTAGTCCCAGGCACAAGGAGCTTTGGTCACTGAGTTACTTCCCTGTTTTATGAGGCAGGCTAACTTGATTTGGGCAACTAACCTCTATTCTCTCCTGAACCTTGTTCTTAACTTGACTGCCTGACTCAGGAAGGAGTCAGTGCCATCATTTACTTGAACTCAACAGCTGTAACAGACCTAATG
The DNA here is from genome assembly GCA_013401335.1 of Brachypteracias leptosomus. Lineage (NCBI taxonomy): Eukaryota > Metazoa > Chordata > Aves > Coraciiformes > Brachypteraciidae > Brachypteracias > Brachypteracias leptosomus. The sequence goes on along the minus strand of VYZX01002195.1, from coordinate 52,425 downwards.
CTGCTATCTGACTTGGTTGCAGTAGTAGAATGCAGTTGTTCCTCCCCTTGTTTGTCTTAAATTTAGTCTAATCATTGCATCAAGGCTTCAAAGTAGACATCATATTCATACTTGTTTTCCATGTACAAGCTGATTAGAGCTTATTATTTGCACATGGAGGTGGTAGAGCTAAGCTGGGAGGAAAAAAAATCATCAAAAACAAGAGAAGAAATTCCTCTGTCTTATGCTTACTTTACCCTGTCAGTAAAGTATATAATGCAAAGAATTTATAATCTGCTTTTCTTCCCTGCTCCCTCAAAAGTGATCCACAGGCTAAGTAGAGGATAGTAGTTTCAAACTCTAATACAAGAAATTGCTTTAATTTAAGAAGTTACCATTGCAAGAGGCGATGTTTTCTAGAAAAAGAAAACTAAAGTTTGTAGAATGCTGTTATTTTGAGTCATCTCAATTGTCCAGTTAGCTGTGACTTAGCTGTCTTTCTTGGGCATCATTTTTTAGAGATGCCTGTCATTTACACAAGATGTTTAGTAGGGCCTGCAACCATATTTTTCCAACTGTGTATTTTCATGTAGTATGAAAACACTGCTTTTCAATTACTTGTGGTCTTTGAGCAGTCCCTTAACTTGCAATTGTATACAAAATATTCATGGGGCTGAGACTCATCAGCGTGACTTGTTTGTGGGCAGGGAATGACATTGATTCATCAGTGGGTTACTGCTCCATTACTAGTTGGTTTGAGTGCCCAGATCTTGGGGATGATCCATTGCTTTCATCTTCCCAGCTGGGTCATTTTCTTTCACAGAGAGGATGTAGGTTTATCTGCAGCCTTCCACATGACACAACTCTTTTACCAGTCATGTTATGGCCCAAGCACAACTTCCTTTCCAGGGTTGCATGAGGCTCAGGAGCCATCTGCTTTTGTTTTGCTAGATTTCAAGAGCTTTAACAGTGAAATTTTTATACTTAGCCACTGCTTCCACCAGTAAAAAACAAAAAGTACAGGCATCTTGACTTTCTGTGTAGGTTGTGATGCAGCAAATTGTTCAAAGATTATTTCTGGGGGAAAAACAAAACAAGAAACAAACATCGCTGCTGGTTTGGGTAATTTAAAAGACTTATGGACCTTAGTTTTAGAAATTAGGAAATCTCCTTTGAGGAGATTTGGTCTTGTGATTACCCTGGTTTAATGGAGTTGACTAAGATCTTTGAGGAGTTTTTTCACTGTTACACCCAAGTGCTTCTAATAAGCATCTGAAATGTAGTTTGAAAGTATGAATGACCAGTCTTCTCAAATTCTGGCTTCAAAATCCTCACTTGAAAGGATGTACTTCAGCCAAAGCCAAGAAATATGAGCTTAACGCTTGGATGATAGAAAAAAAGCTCAACAAAACAAATCTGTAATCACCCTTTTAACATAAAAAGCAAAACTCAATCAAAGTTTCTGTAACTTTAAGAATTATGTAGATGATAGTCTTCTGGGAGGTGTCAGATATGACCTTTTTTTCTTGGGTGTTTTTTTTTTTCTTGGGTGTTCTCTACTATGAAAACCACTGTAAGTCATTTTTGGTACCTAATGCATTAGTTATGCTAGAATATGATTTGACTTGTGTTTTTGAGGATTTTTGCCTGGACCACAGCAGGACTTCTGGCAGATCTCATGTGCCCTTCTGCAGAGCATTTCTTAGTGTTCCTTGCAGTGCAAAGAGAAACTACATTTTTACTCTTCTTCGTAATTAGATAAATAGATGTTGTTTAAAGAATGAATAGCCTGGATAAAATATATTGGAAAAAAACTTCAGCCTTGCATAACATCTTAAAAATTATGTTGTGTCATGCTTAGGTTGACAGGACGTGGGTGGATGTTCATTTTATTTTTATTCAGGTGTTGACTCTGGTTCATGGAAGGGTCACCAGTCTAAATGTCACATGGCCTGTCAGAGATGACTTCAGCTGTTGTGTACATTTGTCTTAGTTTATTCAAGCCTAAAATATCTAAATCCTCTGAGAGACTGAATTGAAGAATATCATCACATGACTGAGTTTCTTTTCAAACTGAAATGTAGAAAAGCAGTTAAAATAAATGGGCTTCAGATTGTGAGAAAGGAAGTGGATTTAAAACATAATGCACAGCTATGAAATAGGTAACATTGTAACATTAGGTTTTGAGTACTTATTTTAGTCTGCTTCAAAAAGAGATTGCTTTAAAAGCAAAGATTAAATCTGAGCCACATCATCTGTAGAAGAGTGTATGTATTGCTCCTTTCGAAAGAGAGCACCATGAATTTAGGACTGGAACCAATGTCTTAACAAATGCGCTGTTTAATATTTTGTTGGGTATGCCAGAAGTGTTAATCTGTATATCGCAAATGAAATGAGTTCACTGCATCTGATTGTAGGTGATGCTTTTCTTCTCATTCTTTCTTTTCTTAAACTGTTTTGTGCTTTTTCTAGCATAGATAGGGTTGGAACTTAAAGAACATGTGGGTTTTTGGTTAGTATGAAAAACAAGTGATGGTTTGCACTGACCCATTTTGGAAATACACTGCATTTGCACTGATATCTTAGAGAAGACAAATGCATGGAACTACTTCTGTAATATGTGTCTTTAAAGATGTAATCAGTTTAGGACAACCAAATTTGAACAAATGTTCAAGAAAAATGAGGGGTTTAATGAACTACTAGAAAACAGATCTAAAACTACTAGAAAACAGATCTGTATTTTAAGAGCATTCTCTGATTTCAAAACGATGTTTAGTGTAAATCTTGCAAACAGAAGTATATAGATGTAAACCCCTGAAACATTAAAAGGCTTACTTGTGAGCTCTTCTATAAACAGTAATTTTTTGTTTCTTGGTATATGAATAGAAATAGTTTCCATGAAAATACTTTTCTCCTGCCTTGCTCTAGTGTTAATGCTGTAATGCTAAGCACACATGTAAGAACTTAACTGCAAAGTATTGCTTAATAAAGCATATTGTGAAATGTAAGCCAGGGCTACCTGACTTACTCATGCTGACCTGTGTGGTATAAATATATGGATAAAAGTGGAAGAGTGTGAAATAACCTTTAGTGCCATAATGGGAGTTGCACTTCTGTCTCCGTTTTAGGGATCAGGGCAACCCCCACGGAGCAGAATTAGTTTCGCCCCTCTTCCCTCCCAGGGGAGGAAGAAAGGCCTCACACAAAGTTGGAAAATTAAGATCACAACTTTTAACAGGGAGTAACAAAAGGGATATCAGAGGAAGGGAAATATACAGAGGTAACAAGAGAAGGTATATATACAAATATATACAACACCGATCCTCGGATGCCACTGGATTTCTCCTGAGCCACGTGGAGTTGTAGCAGCCACAGAGCTGTCCGGAGCCAGCAGCAATCCCAGCGAGGAGCGGGTGAGCGGAAGTTCCTGTGTCCTTTTATAGAGTGTGGCAGGAAGGGGAGTGTTCCTCCCCTTCCCCAAACCTTAAACCACAACAACTTCATACTCAGATTATCTGCTGACTCTTTGCAGTGTGTTTTTGTTTAGATTTTTTTTCTCCTATCACTAAAGCTTTCTAGAGGCAGAATCAGATCTGTGAAGCCAACATATGCGAGGTTGTGACCCTGGTGACCCAGCCATTTCACTTAGCTTGTTTCTGCTGCCACCAATTTACTTAGGAACAGAAAACTCTTAGAACCTTCATGTAATTTCACTTGAAACCCAATTGATGCAAACTGTGATACTGTTGAATGTCTTGCTTTTACAGTTGTGAACTGACTGTGCAGTGTGTAGTGTATTCTGTGTAAAGGTGAAATCAAAATTCTTACTGAAGGTGATGTTTTAATTTTCAGGTTCGCTGGATGATGTATTGGATTGTATTTGCTCTTTATACAGTTACTGAAACAATAACTGACTTAACAGTCTCTTGGTAAGAGCCTGCTTTTTATGAACTGTGGATGAAATTATATTTGTTCCTGATGTTCTTTGATTAGTAATAATGTAATTTTTATATATATGCTTGTTAATAGCCTTTTTTTTTCCCCCAGGAAAAGATCTTAGTGTATGCGAAGAACAATATTTGTTTTCAAGCTTGCTGTACACTGTCACTTGAAGTAGGGACTATAAAACTTTTGCTGTAGAAACTGAGTAGGGGAATGGAACTCAACTAAAAGGATGGGCTATAATTTCTCTATGCAGGAATGTATAATGCAAAGCAAATATATTAATTATGTCCATTTCTTAAATAAAATAAGGTAAAGCCAATTAAGAAAACTAAGTCCATAGGTCTGTAACTTGTTTAATTCTTGTCTGATATAACTTGTATGTGAAGAATCCGATATGCTAATATGTAATTGTTTGTCTCGTTTTTTGAAAAGATTTCTTCACGCTGATTAACTACTGTGCATTTTCTTACCGCAGTTGTTGGTTTCACACAACCTTTCACTTGTCTGTAGGTTTCCACTGTACTATGAACTGAAGATAGCTTTTGTTATTTGGCTCCTTTCCCCATATACCAGAGGGGCAAGTTTAATCTACAGAAAATTTCTCCATCCGCTTCTTTCTTCTAAAGAAAGGGTAAGAACTACCTTCTCATATTTTTTTAATGCCTAATATGGAAATACCATATGCTGAAATACTAACTGTTGTTAGATACATGGTAGAAGCAGATCAGTGTGTTACTGGTTTGCCTGGCAGCATGAACTTGGACTAGCAGAAGGAAGTGCGTATGACTGTCCAAATAATTCCTTCTGTCTAACTTGCCTGAACAGACAATGTGCTACTTTCTCTTGACAGGCAATAGTTCTCTGGACTACCTAGTGCACTGTGGGGAGTCCAATAGAGTGGAAGTGATGCAGTTTGACATTCTACTGGGGGAATATGTGCAGTACTCTCTGCAGAAGCATGAATGTAGTTTTAGCAACAGCTTTTCATGTTACCATTTTTTCTAGCATAACCTAATAACACTTTTGAAGACAAATGACATCAATGACTTTTCTGCTGTGCAAACTGGCAGGGTAGGAGGAGAGACTTTCTACTGAGGTTTAAGGGAAACCAAATCTGCAGCAGAAAACACTCAAACGGCAGATAACTAAAGGATATTTAGCTTTAGCTGAACAATGCCAGGGCCACAAATCTGCTTAGCTCTTTTTCAGTATCCTGTTTGGATGTGTGGAAATACAGTGCAATTAGCAAAGGTGTGAAGAGAACCACTGAAAAACCTCACAGTACAGAAAATAGAGCTGGGTTTGGCCTTTATTAGGCAAAACAGGTAGCTGACATGACTACCACTGATATAAACAGTAAGGTCACCTTGACCTTCTGAAGGTTGATTTATATGTGGTTTGCAACTTCATAAGCTAAAGGAATTCCTCCCTTCCCCCCTCCCGCTTCTGTTAGCTGTTGTGAACTACCTTGGAGCCTTTATCTGCAACTCAAGACATTTACCACAGCGGGGTATAAATGTCATTACTGTATTTTCGTTGATACTTAACCATGTCAAAGCTCTAGCTTCAGAAGTTTTTTGTGAGACAACTCTACTTTTCAAAGGAGCTCTCTGATTTAATCTCAAGCACATTACTTGAAAAACTTTTGTCTAACAAATTAAGCTTAGTCTCTGTAAGGAGCTTGCAATGTAGCTGCAATGTTTCTGAGCTGGACGAAAGTAATCTATTTTATCTTCTTGTTTGACCAGACCTAATCCTTTTTAAAATGAGAGAGTATGACTGAAACATCAGTATGCAAATGCAAGAGTCATTGTTCCAGTAAACATTTTCTCTAATATTTCTTCTATATTTCCTTATTGATGGAAAAATAGTACTCTAGGGTAATGTGACTCTCTTATGCACAGCCCTCTAAAATATGTCTTTTTTGCTTTTAGGAGATTGACGAGTACATCGTACAAGCCAAAGAAAGAGGCTATGAGACTATGGTGAATTTTGGAAGGCAAGGGTTGAATTTGGCAGCAACCGCTGCAGTGACAGCGGCTGTAAAGGTAACTTTCTGCTTTCATTGATTGCTTTTGTCCTTGATACAGAAGAGTGTAACTGTACTGAGGATTTGCCATTCCTGAACAAAAACACTAGTTCTGCAAATGCATTGAAAAGTTTGAGGACAAATAAAGGTTGCAGCCCTCTAGTATTCCTCATACTATGTTTAAGATGGTTTGTAGTTATTTCTTGGATGGTGGAGATCAGTTTACTGTAATCAAGAGATACCGTGCAGTTTTCCATGCAGGCTTTTGGTAAAAATGACCATTGTTTCTTTTCTGTTTCTGTTCTGCTTTCTTGTTGGTAAACTATTTAAAGGATTTCTGGCTTTTCTGCTGTTTTTCTCCAATCAACTTGAGGTAACCCCAACTATGAAGTAAAGCATGACAGATTACTACCACAGTTAAAAGTTACTTTGACACAATTAACTTGTTTGCAGCTTGATTGATTTTTTTAATACACTAAGCATAAGCTTACATATTGCTGTTTAGCATACTCTTGCTTTGTCATGTGATTTCCATTGGAAGGTAATCTGTGGTTGTTCCTGAATTATGTTCCTACAAAACAGTTGAATTTCAGAGGGTTCAAGGTCTGGGAAAATAAAATGCAAATGTGTATATATAAGATTCTAGGCAACTTGTGGCCTACCAAAAGGAGTATAACTTTAGGCAATGTGTATCCTACCCAATAGTAATTTAAACCAAAACACAAAAAAAGTATGGAAAGAAGGATGTGTATGTCCTAGTGATCAGGATTGATTTGTCCCTGTGAATAAAAGAAACTGCTATATTCCTAGTAACAGGACTGAGAACCTGAACTGCTGCCTCCAGCAGGTGAAAAGATTACCCCTTCAGCATAAGCTGGTGGAGCATGCTGTAGGATTTCAGGAATGGAATCCTATTAGTGGGATCAGTTTTGATGGGAAGGAGACACACTCTCATCACTTTTTTTTTTTTTTTTTTTTTTTTTTTTTTTTTTTTTTGTAAGGAGCTGACATGCCTATTCTGACATACCAGATTTCAGATTAGGAGTAGAGAATGTGGGAGACTAAACACAAGAGGAGGTCCAAAGAAAGCTTCTGTTTGCTGAAGTGTCCAAGCAAAAGATGCTATGATGTCTGCTTATGCTGGCTTTAGAAGGTGGTAAAATTGCTTGGAAACTCTGTGGGAAAGAGCATTTTTCTCCAAGGGCTGTCAAAGAAAATAGGGGATTAGTATTAGAGGCCACTTGGCTGTGCACGGGAGGCTGGAGCAGCCAGCCAGGCCAGTCTGCTGAAATCTGATGTAGATTTAAACCTTCTCCACTGTAGTTAATTGCAGTGTAGTTGGCAGGAGTCATGGCTTATAGCTTACATACCTATGCTGATATTTTTAACTGGTATTAGTTAGCCACTGTTGATATAAAATTTAGTGTTTCAAAACCTTCTAAATAGCATACATTAGCAAAATAGTGTTGTTTAACATGACAGAAGACAAATCTTTGTAAAACCCTGATTTCAGGAGGCTTAGTGATGACTTATGATCTGACTTTTGCTAACAGAAATTTTCTTCATGATATAAAGGAATCAGCAACAAGATGTCTTCAATGATAAAGAAGTTACTGGAGCTCTTTCAGTTCAATAGTATATGGATTTCTGGAAATTATATCCACAACACTTCCACTGATTCATTTGCTTTCCAGGTTGTCTGAGATGCTGGTTACCTGTATGTTCCAATTTTGGCCAACACAAATTCTGAGTTTTCAAGCCACTAGCAAAAACTGGTTTCTGTATCACCATGTGTAGGATGGCTGCTAATTAAGCTGTAAAATGCACTGTCCTTCTTTAGGAGGCCACACAAATATTGAACTGTAGCATCATAGAATGGTTTGGGTTAGAAGGGACCTCAAAGATCATCTAGTTCCAACCCCCCTGCCATGACAGGGACACCTCCCACTAGACCAGGTTGCTCAAGGCCCCATCCAACCTGGCCTTGAACACCTCCAGTGATGGAGCATCCACAGCTTCCCTGAGCAACCTGTTTCAGTGTCTCACCACCCCCAGGGTAAAGAGTTTCTTTCTAATTTCCAATCTGAATCTACCCTCTTCCAGTTTGAACCCATTATCCCTCATCCTATCACTTCAGGCCTTTGTGAAAAGTTCCTCCCCAGCCTTCTTGTAGACTCCCTTCAGATACTGGAAGGCCGCAATAAGGTCTTCTCAGCCTTCACTTCTCCAGGTTGAACAAGCCTAATTCTCTCAGCCTGTCTTCATAGTAGATGTTCGAGCCCTCATTTGTAAAGTGGTGGTGGTACTACTACTATATTTTCAGGGCTGCGGTTTTGAATGTCTTTTAGTCATCCTGAATCTGTTGCCTCTTTTCTGTTTGAACATTACTCTAATGGCTCAGACTTCCCCTTGGTCCCCCTGAGGACATGGCAGAGGAAGGAGGTATCTTGCAGCCAGCCATGGCACACAGCCAGTATCGCAGCTCAGCTCAGCGGCAGTATTGCTTTCATCCCTCCTCCCTGCTGGGACTGCCTGGCATGCTGCAAAGGTCATTTGCAGGGCAACAGTCCCTCTCCAGGATGAGAGGGAACAGAATTCGTTCCCTGTCAGCCCGCATCAGATCAGGGAGAGAGCAGCTGGGAATGTGGGTGCTGCGCACTGCAGCCACAAAGCTCCAAGCAGCTCTGTGGATGTGGAGTCCATTGAGAACTTGTCCAATGAAGGAAGGCAAACAGCTTTATTCAGTGATCCTGACTACTGTGGAGGTGCATGTCCAGTTTAAACACCACCACCAAAAAAGAGTCCCCAAGGCAGACATACTGCATGATGTCTGTTTACAGCAACTTCCCTGATTTAAGTATATAGACTATAAAAATATGTGCTCAATAACAAAATAGAGAATGGCATTTCATATGTGAGGGTCAGCTGATAAGATGGCATAATAATAGCTGACTAGAGTCTGAGGAGTCCCTTAAGTAGGCTATATTTATTAAAAACTGGATTTAGAAACCTATTACAACTTCAGTTAGTGTTTCAGTTTGGTCACTGGTAAGGAATGTGGTCTCTGAAAAGTGTTTAATGTGTTTTAGGAACTACTGTTGAATAAACTCATTCTTTAAGACCTGGATTTTGTTTAATACAACAGACTTCACAGTTAATCTCTCTTCATTGTTCATTTACTTAGAAAATGGAGCACCTCTCCTACGAGGATAGACTGAGAGAGTTGGGGTTGTTCAGTCTGAAGAAGAGAAGGCTCCGAGGGGACCTTATTGTGGCTTTCCAGCATCTTAAGGGGGCCTACAAGAAAGCTGGCGAGGGACTTTTTAGGATGTCAGGTCTAGGGGGAATGGGTCAAAACTAGAGGTGGGTAGATTCAGATTAGATGTTAGAATGAAGTTCTTGACCATGAGGGTGGTGAGACACTGGAACAGGTTCCCCAGAGAGGTGGTGGAAGTTCCATCCCTGGAAATTTTTAAGGCCAGGCTGGATGGGGCTCTGAGTAACCTGAGCTAGTGGGAGACATCCCTGCCCATGTCAGGGGGGGTAGAACTAGATGATCTTTAAGGTCCCTTCCAACCTTGACAATTCTATGATTCTAAATTTGAGCACTGAAGTTATTTGCTTTTTTTGCCTGCATTGTAATTGTAAATGTGTAAATCTTTTGTGGTGTGATTTGGTTGGCAGCCTCTGGGCTGGATGCAACCTGCTGTATTTCATCCTAACTGGTAGGAACTGTTCAAGTAATGGGACACCAGTGCAGGTGTGACAACTGCTCTGCCGTCTTTGCTCAAGTAGCATCTTGGGGCTGTGGCTATGGCTGGGGAGAGGTGCTGGCTGCTGCCATACTTGTGGCATGAGTGTGGAAGCAGGAGATTCCCCATCAGCTCTACTTGCGATTGAATTTCTCTGCCTTCTCTTTTGCAGGCAAACATCTTACTTTCCAGCTGTGGCTAGTAATGCTCTGAACTTTCAAACAAGATATCAAAGCCCTTAATGCTTTATAAATGTTAATACTACTCCTTCATTTCCTGCAATAGAGGATATTTAATCTCATATTTCCTGCAGTAGGAGGGTATTTAATATTTTTCAGCCAGGCTTTCATTCTGAGCTGATAGTAATCCAGATCCTCATGGAATGCTTTGTTGCAGCAGAAAGCAATTATCTACTGCTTTGGGGCATGGAAGGTGGAACAATCTTCCTAAGTCTTAGGTGCTATGTGAGCATAACGATGTAGGTGGTTGTTTGGGGTTTTTTTAATAATTAAAAAAAGCTCCACACAAACACCTTGAAATTTGTCCTTCAATTAGTCTATGCTGTGGAGTGAAGTAGAAACCAAATCCTGACTTGGTTTGACTGGATCTTCCTAGGAGTGGGATGGAGAATGTGTTCAGACAGGAGATGAGGGGACCGTTGGGAGTACTAGCATACAATTTAGTGTAATGTGTGGCCATGACTGTGCAGTCCAGCAGTGGTTGTACAGATCCCATTTCTGCTGTGATTCTCAAGCATGTGTGCTGCATCTCTTATTTTTATATATATCTTTTCAAACTTCTTAATAGTTACTGTGTGCAACTTGAGTAAAACTTTCCATCTTGGCAAGTAGTTCTGGAATGCAGGGCCCATTGTAGGAACCTGTTATGTCCTCCCTGAATGAGGCAGTGCTCCACAGGAGCTCTGGCCTCATCAGGTGTGCAGTTTGGTTAAGAGCACAGCGTTGTTTTATGGCACATAGCTGACATTTCCCCTTCGAAAAACAAAATTCTGTATCTAGAAGCTGCACTGAAAAATAAGGCTGAACATTCCCAGCTTGGATCTAGTCCTCTATGTCCACAGTGGAAAAGGAAATACAGGCTTGTAATGTGAGTTCTTCTTAGCATGTGAGTTATTATAATCTTAATTACATTATCTTAACAATTTTCAAATGTCTCTTTGTAGTATATCATATGATGCTTGAGCTTGCTGTGCAACTGTTATGCAAGTGTGTCTTTGTTTACTTTTGCTTCTGGCCAAATCCAGCTTCTGTGGCTATTTTATAGTAAATTCTGTCCACACTTAGTGAATGGAGTTGTACTGAACTTATATGGATTCTACTGAGAACCAACTCGATCCATTTTCTGTGTTCATCAGTGTTCAGTGTTTGAGACCTGAGTCCAGTTGCATCCCTTCAAGCAGTGCACGCAAACTGATCGACAGTCTGATGTGTTATAGCACATACTCTAAGCTGTTAATTGTCAAAAGAAGCAGAGCTGCCTCTTCAGTACTCTTCTCTAGTGTCCTAGCAGCTGACTGCAGGTTCTCAGGCATAGCTGGTTCCTGCTTTGCTTTGCTGTGCAAATGCTTTTCAATGCCAGAAGAGGAGTACTGGAAGAGCAGGATTCCTGCCTTAAGCTGTTTTAGGGAATAAAATAAACATCAGAATTTCTACAATAGTTTATATGTAGACTGTGCAGTGTCTGTAGTGCATTTTAACTCAAAGGCGTGCTATAGTTGCGTTCTTCAGAATGGTTTATCATCCTACATGTATGCAGGTAGAAGTAGAAAAGTAAAGGTTTCTGTTTCTCTCATAAGAAGCCCTTTCTTTGGTATTGTTTAGTGGCAATGTATGAATGGTGTTGTCAAAATTAAAATAGGTGGTTCTTGCCTCTGTAACGCACACTCTATTAGTTTTATGCACTATGATAATGGCAAGTCACTAGAAAATGAGTATTAGGTTTCAGCCACTTGCCCCTGCCCTTTGGTAGTCATGCAAGCCTAAGGAGTATCACTCTGTCTCTTCACTTTACATGGCTATTTTTAATATAGAATAATTTAGTATACTGGGCTGCCATCTGCAAACAGTTGTTGTCATGAGAGTGGGAACAAATGGCTGTGGCCAATGGTGCAAGAACTGCCTTGTGCTGTTGCACAGAAAAGTGTGTGGAATTGTACCCAGATTTCTGCTACTGCTAGCTAACATGATACTCAAATAAGGAATTATACTTAAAACCTTAATTTGTAAGAATGAGACAGAAATCTTGAACCTTTGCTTGAAGTGGGGTTCATGCACAGGCTTGTCAACCTACCTCTGAAACAGTTACTTTTTTTGCCTTATATACCAGAGAAGGAAGAATTAAATGTTATTTTAACATGACATTGAGTAATGTACTTGTTCTTTTAGTTGTTTATATAATCAGTTAATCTTTAGTGCTTTAATAATATCATCTAATGTAAGATGAAACAGCTGCTTAATGATCCTTCTTTCCAAAAGGGAAATTTCTCTGTCCCGTGTAGAAAAGATGTAAAGACACGGAAGGAATATTAATGTTCAAATGTGATCAACTATCCTTATGTAGCATTACTTTTTAGGTTGGTATTATGTCAGTACAGCTGTATTATTAAGAGAACCTGCTAGCTTGTAGTCCAGGCAGGACCTCTTTGGTTTGTGGTTTCAAGTTTCTGTCAACTAAAGCTTTTGTAGTGCTGCCAGTTTCTGAGTTACTTGAGTTAATGTTACAGAGTGTATTTTAAACACTTTATCCTTATGCATATTGAAATTTGTGGAGGGTAAAATGTAAATTAGTGGAAACCTTTATTTATCTTCAACTATACCTTTTAAAATAGTTAAACCCACTGTCATGCTACCTAGCACTGCTAGAGAAGTATCATGTTTGAAGTGAATTGAACATTTCTGATGTTATTTTTTCTTTTAACATTTTTTTCTTTTAAACATTTCCCCTCATCCTAAAAGCCTTTATTTGCTCAAATTAAAGGAGTGAAATGAGATGTTTGTAATGAAACTGCTACTGTATCTGTTGCTTTTTTGTCAAGGACCTATATACAGTTAAGCTGGGTAGAAGCAATATTTAAAGCAAATGTAAATCTACTGCATGCTTAAGTTCAACAAATTTTGTAGTGCAACAAGGAAGCATGGGCCTAAACATCTTAACACAACTTGAACAGCAAAGTTAAACCTTGGCTTTGTTTTCAAAGACACTGTTGTTGTATTTCAGGGTCAAGGTGCAATAACTGAGAAACTTAGAAGTTTCAGTATGCATGATTTGACTACTATACGAGGAGATGAGCCGGTAGGACAGAGACCCTATCAGACATTACCAGAAGAAAAAAAGAAAACCAGAGCCTCTGCAAGGGAGTCTTCAGGTTAGTATCTGTGGTGGTTTTTTTTTTTCCTAGCTAAAAGAAAATTCACTGGAGACAGAAGTGGGAAAGCAGAAATACATCTACACCATTTAGAAATGGGAAAAACTTCAGAGAATTCCCATACACTTGAATAGAGTTGACCTGAGCAAGATATATTATGACAGTTGAGAAATCCTCTGTGAATTATTTTCTTCTTGCAGCCACTAACAGTGTAGTCATAGTGTACTCATTACTCCTATCTTTGCCAATTAGCAACAAGAACTCCTTGCCAAAGTAAAGCTTAATTGTAAGTTTAAAAAGACGTGGTTAAGAGGTGTTTCTGTGACAAATAAACAAAAAGTTTAAACATGAAAATTTATGGAATCTCAATAAATAGAGAAAATTAATGGAAATTAATTCAGTGGGTCATTGAAAATGTAAAATTGCTTGTGGTGATAGGAATAATGAAGGCATTAAGTTGTCATAAAGGACTCATGCACATTAACACTCAAAAGATGGTCTGTGGTGACCAATATCTGTTTTTGCAGAGATGTTATTAGTATTTTTATTATATTGCATATATTATCACTATCATCATCACCTTGCTCTTGAGCATATGTTGCTTGAAGGAAGGTTTCAGTGGAAGGCTGTCATTTGCATCTTTTAAAATGATGAGACTACAGTGTAAAATAGTCGATATTTCTCTTAGTTGATATTTCTCTTCTCTGATCCCTTTATTTTCTTTTCACCTAAGCCAATCATTTCTTCTTATCCCTCCTTCAGGAAGGGGTGGTGCTTGTGGTGTATGAGGAATTCCAGGGACCCTTGGTGTTTCTGAGGAATAAATGGCCTCCTGAATAGGCCTAAGCTGAATTGCTAATTGAGCCCAGAAAGTATCCTGTGTAGGCCAGTGTAAAAACAGGGGGTACTCGTCTGGGAATTCATCAGAGGGTTGGATTAAGGATGATGTCACTGCAGCTGTTGTGCAGGGGCTGTTTCTCAGTAAGAGACTACTAGTTATCTATCTGAAATGTCTTGAAAATGGTCACAATTTCATTTGAAAAAAAACCCTTGTGTATAGTGTATACTGTGTAAATATCCACTGTTTATGAGATTCAATCTCACATGTCAAAATGTTTTCTTAGAGCTAGTTTAACATAATTGTTTCTAGTCCAAATCTAGTGTACACATCTTCTGTTTTCTTAGAATTTTCTTCAGCATTAGAGATTAAAAAAAAAGAACAAACCACACATAGAGTTAGGAATACTACCTAGCAGTATTTCATTGCACTTAGCAGAATATTTTTTTTTTTTTTAATCTGAGCTGGGAGTTCCTGTGCAAATTAGTTAAAAAGACCTAGTTGTAGAAGGATATTTGATCATAGGATGACTGAGCTTGCCAGTATGTTGCTGCGAAAAAGCCAAACTCTTCTTCAGCGGAAGAGTTGTTACAAGTAGAGATAAGGAAGCACTGGCATCACTGCAAACATCCCCAGTCAAACCGAGTAACAAATGAGATTCAAGGCTTCCTTATTGAAAAAGATGAGTTGAAATTGTGTTGAAGGCAGAGACATGCCTCTAAAATGGCAGAAAAGGCAACTCTGCCTGAAGTAGCTGCTGAGTAGGTGAGCATGATTCTAATTTCAGGAAAAAAATGAAATTACTGAAGGAAAAGATTCTAATTAACCCTAAATAAAATATTGGCTTAAGATGAAATGTATATTGATCATGAATAAAGTTGGTTTTGGAGTCTAAAAGGTGTCCCTGAGTGTTACAGTTTGTAGGTTCTGGAGTAGCCTTATAAAAGGAGAGCTTGGTGGGGGGGAAGAACCAAACTGCATTTGGGGCCTGTATGGTATGTCTGTGATGGGAATTCTGGGCTTTTGGACCCCAAGGAGCTTTTCAGGATGTGTTTTTAAGCAGTTTGCGCCCTCTAGTGAGAAGCTTCACCAACAATCTCGGTCCTGTTTTTGCAGAGTGTAAACAACCCTTAATAGCACTTTAGCGTCAACCTGAAAGGAGTTTTGGTGTTAAATATGCAGAGAAGTATGTGAGTTTGAAGAAAGATCCTATGAATCACAGAATTGTAGAATGGTTTGGGTTGGAAGTCTAACCTTCCTCCCAGGAACATTGTGGCCTAAACCCTGAAGTACTTCTTAATATGAGCACTGAGGTTTTTGCAGTTCATTGTAAAGCAGAAGCCAGTAGCAGACTGATGGTTTAATTTCTGACAACTGAGGAACCACGATGTTACATACTTATGGAACAAAGTGGCTCATTACTTAGAAATCACAGAATTTTAAGTAACAAGCTCCTGGCAGAGTAGATGTTTGGCAGTAGCTGGCAGACTGGCCCTATCCTTTAAAAGAATAAAGGATGTGTGTTAAAGATGAAACTCATGGCTTCCTTAGAAATCGAAAAGTTCCAGCTACTTCTTACTAAACATTTTTATAAAACTATTTTTTAAAGGTTACAAAACTCCACTGGAAAAAAATCCTGGAGATGATAAAACAGACGAAGAGATGGAGGGGACACATTCGGAGGATGAAATGTTTACTCAGAGAGGTCTTCGAAGAACTCAGAGCATGAAATCTGTGAAAACTATTAAAGGCCGTAAAGAGGCAAGTATAATCTGTGTTAAAAACAAACATTGGCATTTTTAATGCAGAATATTTATTTTTTTTTGCTTAATCTTAGTTATAAACAATAAGTGGGTTGTAGGATGCTAAATGGAGGAGGCAGTATGTGATAATATCTAAACTTGGAGCTTTTGTATTTTGTTGGAGATATGTGATAATGTATTCTAAGCTTGGAGCTTTTAAGGGAAGTAGTTGGATGAAATGAACTAAGCAAGAAAAAAGGAGAGGAGATGAAATATGCTCTGTGCTTGTAATACTAATTCTGACACCACCAAGCCCAAATTCCAGGAACTGCTCACCTTGAAAGGGGTGTAGATAGTGGTATGTCATCTACATTTGCATGTCTTGGTTGTGCATACTTAAACATCTGCTGTTTAATGGATTGAAGAAGATTCAGAATTTTTGAGTCCCTGTAGACATATGGCCTGATTTGACTTGCAGCTTTGGAAGAGGAGATCCTATGTAGGATTTGAATTGTTTTATATTTTTATGTATCACAAAATTTTAAAGATATTTCAGGATAAATCTCTATGGAATCTCATAAAAGTTTTTGGGTAATTTTGGGAAAACAGTTGAGATTATCCTTCTTGCCCAATTCTGTCGAAACTTGATCTCATTCAGTTATAGGTAGATTCTTTTACTGAAACTGGAGCGTCCAAAGCACATTTAAAGATGCTTACTAGTTTGGAGTAGAGGAAAGATAAATACTATTTCTACCTGAACTGATCTCAATTCATGTTTTAAGATGTTTGTTATTTTTTTTCCCCCTCAGATACGGTACGGATCACTGAAATACAGAGTAAAGAAGAGACCCACTGTATACTTCTAAGTGTATTGCACAATGCCTGCAAGACAAACTGCTGTATTATAATAACTTGAATTCAGTGTGTCAAGTGTTAAAGATGTGTGTATGATTCATATGAGTATACATGAATAGATATGGTAGGACTTGGTTTTATGAGCCTAAATGGTCAGATAAAGTATTACTGTTTTCTGTAATTGCTTATTGTTTGGATTTAAATCTGGACAAGTTATAGTATAAATTTTAGCACTCCTTAAATGAGAGTTAAATGAGTAACAGGAAATGGCCTTTTTCCAGAGGTACTGAACAGACTGAAATAACTACAACTCCCATTGAATTAGCAGAAGTTGTAAGTATTTGGAACTTGTGAAAGTTTAACCTGTAATGTCCCCAAGTTTACATGGAAAGATAAGTATACTTGAAATATTTTTCTGAACTATAATTCCTGAAAAGGCCTTTGTGTAATTCAAAAATGTACAGCTCAAAGGACAGCAGATGATAGTGGAGAAGGAAAAGGAAAGACAGGGTCGATATGGTACATCCTTAAGATCATCTTCTTGCATCATATTGCCAAGCTTAACAGACTTATAGAATACTAATAGGGGCAAACCAGGGGTATGTCTAGCACTTTATGCAAAACTGTACAGTTTTGCACACTCACTGATTTACAGCTGCACATGTCATTTTAATAACTTCTTAGGTAGGTTAGACTTATCTTTTGAATGCCAGCAATTCTTGTATTTCATGATCTTTTAAAAAATTTATCTTGATTGCTTAAGTACGCTTAGGATGCTGTAGATAATGGCTACTAACACTTAACAATTTTATCAGGTGCCTTTCTATATATAACAAGGCTGTGGGGTTTTTTCTGTGTGGGGTGGTCTTTATTGTGGTGGGTTTTTGTTTGGGTTTTTTTTTATGTTTTGTTTTGTTTGTATCTGTCTTCCTCCTTCACCTAGAGAGATGTAACATGATTTAAGTCAGCTTTTGGTTAAAATTGTGGCAAGTAAAACTTGTAGTAATTCCAGTGATAGACCTCAGGGATCTGATCAGCCTATCAGCTGTGTATCAGAAGTCATGCTGATGTGAGGGCGTGTATGATAGAACATTCAGGCCCTGGTTTGGTTTTGCTCTGTGTTGCTTTAAGAATGAAAAAAAGAACATGTATGTGTGTATATTTCACATCATATGTGGATTCTGAAACTAACTGGCTGTGTAGTATTTTTAGTGCTAAAGTTATTACTAAAATATTTACATACAAATAGCTTTTTCTGAAAGTCTAGCTGATTTAATCAGCCACCTTTATAATCTAGAGTCCCATGGCATACTCTTTGCACAGAGATGAATTTTGGAATGTCTTTCAAAGCTGGAACTGGTCAAAATGACTTTTTGAGGTCCCCTTTGGTTCTATTTTCTGCAGTTCTGAGAATTAGGCTGATGCTAGTTTTCTGTGTGACTGTTTCTACTGTGGATTCAGAGAGAAAGCACCCACGTTTTGTAGATAAAATTTTATTACTTGGCATAATGAGAGACGGTGTTACTTTTCTCAAAGAGAAAGATGGCATGTGATCCCTCTTAATGCTTGGATCTCAGACTCTGACCCTTAGACCTTCCCCCAGGTATGGCAGTCACCTGCAAGTCTACTGCAGTATTTTTAAACATCTTCTTAAGGCTTGGGCCTGCTGCAGTTACATTTGGTTTTTATTACAGCTGTTCAGTGCTGGTAGGCGCTTAATGGCCTTTTGATATATACTGGTATTTGAAATCATCTTCTGTAGACTCTGGGCCAGGGTTTGAATTTTACGGTAAAAATGCAGCTGGTCTGTACTAGCGTTGCGTCACTTACTTGCCCTTGTAGGCATTTATAAGCCAAATGCAAAGCCTTGGTCAAATAAAACAATACTGATGACGCAGTGCTTTTAGCATCTCCAAAAGAGTTAAATGTTTCAGTAAGAAGCTGCAACAGTCCATGTGTGATTAAAAGACCAAAGCTTGTATTACTTGACTCAAAGACGCTGTTTCATACCAGAAAACAGGAAGGCTGCTCTCTCCCAAATGAATATAGTGCAAAAATCCCTAATCCTCTAACCAAAACTGCCACATGTGATCTAGCTTCTATAAGGAATTGTTGTCTGTGGGGGCAGCAGTGATTGGAAAGGCAGTTGCCCATGCACATAATTCTTCACTTGTGCCCAGGAGTGTTTGTGCTGCTTGCCTTTTCACTGAATTTAAGGGAAGGCTGTCTGTGTGTTAAGGTATGTAAGACGTTAGAGGAAATTGAGGCTTTTGTATTGGCCTCTTGCCCCTCTGAAAAATCAGAATAACCTGGGCCTTGGGTGGTATCTCTCCAGTGGAGTGTCTTTCTTGAGCACTTGTTACCACATCTTGCTTTAGCTCATCATGTTTGTTTTATCAGCAAGCATGGCAATAAAATTGTCATCTTTCTACCCAGCAGAATCCTGCAGAAAGAGTGGGGAAAGTCCTTCTTCCAGAATTACAGTTCCTGTTACAGGTTCATGTAGATCCTGTTTTGAAGGTGTGCTCTCTTCACATTTCCAGGGCTGGAGATCATTTGAGTAGTTTAGGCTCCATGACACTTGTGGTCAGTAAGTTGCTCTACATGCTGTTTTATACTTGAGGCTGGTAACTTCTGGCAGACTTGCTAATTACATCTTGACAAAGGCTCAATAAACTCTCCTTTTTCTGAACTATGCATGGAACTGGGAGAGCTGGCAGTATTATTCATATTCATTGTTTGCATATAAATGTACTTGTGATCTCTCACTGTCTTAAGCGATAAAACTCCCAGTGTTTTCCTAGCTGTTTTTTTTTTCAGTCAGATATCCTACTATAAAACTATTTTCATGACAGCTTGATTTGCTCTTTGAATTCATCTTGAAACTGGTTTCACTGGAGTATCTTAACTTTTTTTTTCTTGCTGTTCATTGTCTGCTGATGCTTGGAAGGACACAATGGCATGACTAGCTTTCATCCCAGTGATATGTATTTCTGCTTGTTGAATTTAGTTTGGTTTTGAAATATTACATAATCTTTTGAACTTTGTGTACAGGGAATTTTCAAACATTTTTGCCTTAGCAACTGCAAAAGTGATCTGTCTAGCTTTTGCCAGTAAACTTCTTGAAAAAATGTTAAACAAAAATCAAAATCTAACTTAACGTTCTTTTTGGGTTTGGTATGTAAAATGTAGTTGATGTCAAATTACATAATCTCATGAACAGAGGGTTTCCTGAGGATTGACTCAGTGCCGCCAACAGGACTGCTAATACAGTTAAAGAAAAACTTGCATAGAGGTTAAATGTGCTTTAAAAGAGAATATGCATTTCTTAAGTCATATGAAGGTTTCAAGCCTTTCCAAAATATATCTGAAATGATTCCGATTTCCTTGCAAGAGCCTACTGTACATGTTAAAATATACAGTTTATGATGAGGATTAATTTTATGGCCTCAGTTGCAAATAGGCTTAGGCCAGACTCTGATTACAAGGTAATTGCCAATATTAGCTACTAAATGCTAATTGCTTTGCTATGTGAAAATAACTGAATATTATCCAAGATACTTTTGAAAACTATAATGAAATTTTAAAATGAACAGAAGATAATTCAGTTGAGCGGAATGGTGGAGTAAATGCTAGGTGCGTTTAACACACAATTCATGACAAGAGATGCATTTTATTTTTGGTGTTGCTTTTATTAATGGGAAGTTGGTGTTTTAAAGTATTTTTCTACAAAAATGTATATGTGCAAAGGTAATACTTTAAGATTTTTCAAGAACTCATATTTTTAAATGCCACAAACCAGAGTCTGTCTACCTTGAGACCGAAGGTAGTAGCTTTAAAAAAATGCAATGTAAGCTTTAATTTTTATATGGTAATAATAACTTGCCGTCGGTTTGTTTACATATTTGTAGGAGGGGAAGCTTCATTATGCATTGACTTATCTGATGCTATCTTTAATAAATGCTGCTTTGAGCAGGATGCAGTGGATATTTTATTGCCTGAATTATGATTAACAAACCGGTCGCTATGTAAGCTGTGTTTTATTATTTCTTACGATGATTCCAGTGCTGAAACAACCTATCTGAATTTTGAAGAGACTTTTAAGACTCTTTGAAGTGTGACTGAACTGTTATTGATGTTTTGCCATGAAGCCTGATGCTGATTTAGACTTAAATGAAACTTACCTGCTAAGGGCAACTTGACCATGCTACAGTTAGCTACCTATTCCAGTTATAGTAAGATGCTTAATCTCCCAAAAGAGTATGGCTTCACTGGATCTTTTTTTGTTGTTTAATTAAACCACTTCTAATGCTAGCCTCTTAATTTTTTTTATTATTGATGCAGCTTTACTGTTGTTTGTGCCAACAAACAGACTTTGTTTTGTATTTCCTAGTCAGAATTCTTCTGGTAACCCAGAGAAGGAGATGCATCAATAAACTTGGGCCTTCCCTTTTTCAAACCTCACTTCAAGGAAGCTCTTAACACCTCTAGCAAAACCCAAGCAAAAAATATCAGTAACCACATTTTCTGGGCCTTTTTTGCAAGGCTTCCTGAGTAATTGCTTCTAAGGAAGGAATTTTTTGATACAGTTAATTGAGGAGAAAGACTTAAAAACTACTATTTATTGCTACTGTCTTCCAGGCATTATGAAAATACATCCCAGAAGCACAGACTGACTGGCAGGGACCTCGCAGTGATTCATTCCTGATGTCAGAACACTTCATATAGTACAAACACTCTACCTACTGAAGAAATTGTGGATATTGGAAAGCAATGTTGTTTTGGGGGGTTTTTTTCTTTCCTTTTATTTGCTCAACTGGTGTTTAGCAGGTGGCAGGAATATTCATGGATGTGGGCTAAAAGCTGTCTTTCTGCTGTTTAGCATGATGATTGTAAAATAGTGCTGGTATGTGTGTCCTAGGCTAAAATCTTCAAGACAAAGCAGATACAGCAATGGTGACAGGTTTTGGGAGATGGGGAGTTGTTTATGGTTTGGTTTTGTTTTGTTTTTCTTTTTAGAGACCTTAAGCGTGGTGTATTTTCTACCCTAACGATGGAGAACAGATGATTGAAGATCAGGAGGAACCTAATAGGTCTTGTAAAATCAGTAGACTTCCAAAATTACTTTCCTCCTTCCTGTAGATATATTCAGGAACAAAACGGGAGCCCATCTTATTTGTCTGCCTGCCTTTGCCAAGGTTCAGCAACAGGTTGCTTGCACTGTTCGAATTACAGTAGGAATCATGAAAGCAGCTGGAACAGAGATTGTGAAAATTCAAATAAAACCTAGGATTTCGCTATTCTCTGATGATACATGGTGACTACATGGATGAGGAAGCTCAGAAATGATTTAGGGAGTCACTTTTACCCATGCTGTCACTGTTCCAAGGCAAAGAGCACTTTGACCTTCATTTAGCTCTTCCTGGGTAACATACCTATTATGTTGTATGGCACTCGTTGCTTTCTCAGTGAGCTGTGTCATCCCATCCAGTCTTTCAGCTGATTTTAGTTCTCCTGGACTAAGAATGCTAAGGGGAGGTCATCCTGACTTACTGCCTCAATGGAAGAATTTCTTAATATCGCTAAATAAGGAGAAAAAAACCCCCAACAACAACTTAAACACCTATGTAAAGCTAGTGTAATAGCAAAGCTGTGTCTTTATAGATGTAATGCTAGGAAAGTGCAAGCATAACCATGGCTGTTAGTAGTCTTGAAGGAATTACACTGAAGAAGGCCACTGTGCTTTTGTCAAGCCCCTTTTTGCCAGGTCTATAATTAATGTCTGTAATGTTATAATTGCCAACTTAACTGGAGTTTCTCCTGTTGTCTATAGGACGTGGAGCTTTTGTGGCACTCTGCAAATGGGATGAAAGCCACAAGAACAGAGAATTTTTGGTAGTTTAATTTGCTTTATTGAGTCAGCAAGCAGAACTGACTTGTTCTGTAGGTGCTCAATTACCAGAGCTGGCCAGAGACAGCAGCCTGAGGGGAAGGCCACCGTGCAAAATTAAGCTGTGGTAGCAGCCAGCAGTTACCTAGGCCGGATTAAATCCTCACCAAACCCCTGCTTCTCTTAGACTCAAGGTCCCGGGCGAGGTGAGCGCTTGGCCCGGCCGGGGGCGGGGCGGTGGCAGCTCAGCGCGGCGGCGCCGGGCGGGTCATGGCGGTGGGGCTGGAAGAAGCCTTCGGAGCGGTGGGGGAGTTCGGCGGCGAGCAGCGGCGCCTCACCGCCCTCCTGGTGCTGCTGCAGGTGAGGCGGGGCGGGCCGGGACAGCGGAGCCGGCCGGGGCAGGGCGCGCCCGCCCCGCCGGTCCTCGGGCGAGGCGTTCCGGGCGCCGCTCCCGCTCTTCCGTGTTCTCCCCTGTTGGTTGAGTTTCTTTTTCCCTCGCACGGCCGCCTCTCCCGTGTTTGCCGCCAGGGTGCCCGTGCCCGCTCGGGACCCGCTTCCGAGCCGCCCGGCAGCGGGACGGGCTGCCAGACGCTGCCCGGAGGCCGCCGGTGGCTCGGGCATCCCCCGGGAGACCCGTCCTGCCCCAGCCTCTCTGCTCCGAGCACCTTCTTCCTCGCCGTCCGCCGGCGTCCTGCGGAGCGTGGCCCAGGGGGCTCCGAAGTCCCCAGGTGTTTTTATGGCAGACCCTCTGTCAGACGCCTGCTCTGTTTCTTGGGCCTTTCAAAACGGATTTCGTGGGGTTTGTTCCTATTGCAAGCTGCTTTTCAAACTTTCTCACCTCAACACTCTTACATGCTTAACTTTTAAAAATTATCATCAGTTTTCCTTCTTCCACACATCTTCCACTTTCCACAAGCTGCTTAAGCTTCTGCTGAGTGGAAGGAAATGGACCCTCCTCACAGTAACTGGTTTCTTTTAGTGTTGTTTTTTTA
Source organism: Brachypteracias leptosomus (assembly GCA_013401335.1). NCBI lineage: Eukaryota > Metazoa > Chordata > Aves > Coraciiformes > Brachypteraciidae > Brachypteracias > Brachypteracias leptosomus. The sequence goes on along the minus strand of VYZX01002195.1, from coordinate 29,018 downwards.
AATCTCTTTTAGAAGTGGTATTCAGGGCGCTGTCTTTACATAGTGTCCACACCCCTGCATGCAAACATTTATCTGTTTCACTTGCATAGTTTCCTCATAACAAGCTCCTTCCTATCTGTGCAGTTCTGCATTTTGAATTAAAACACTGTTGTGAGGAAGGTGGTGCTGATCGCAGGTTTTTGTCTATAACTTGTTTTGTCCAAGGTAAGCATAGAATAAAATAGCACACTTAATGTCCAGCCAAATACACCACCCAAAGACTTGTAGCCCAATGAAGGAAGCCATTCTAGATTCAGAACTTTTCCATCAATGGTCACATGCTGAAAATCACTAATACATGGATATGCATAATGATAGGTTATTTTAAGTTAGAAAAAACAAAATCACATGCAAAGTCTGGAGGACATTCAAAACATCTTGAAACTCATTGATGAATAAATATTCTCAGGAGAGTTTCTCTATGAAAATCTTTTTTTATTTATAGGATGGTTTGGATTGGAAGGGATCTTAAAAATCATATAGTTCCACTCCTGCTGCCATGGGCAGGGATACCTCCCCAGGTTGTTCAAGGCCCCATCCAACTTGGCCTTGAACATCTCCAGTGATGGAGCATCCACAACTTCTCTGGGCAACCTGTCACAATTTCTCACCAGAGAGTGAGAGAAGTGAAAAACTACTTCCTTATATCTAATCTCAACCTGTGCTCTTTGTTTATAGCCATTACCTTTTGCCCTATCACTACAAGCCCTTGTAAAAAGTCCCTCCCCATCTTTCCTGTAAGCCTCCTTTTGGTACTAGAAGGCCACTATAAAGTCTACCTGGAGCCTTCTCCAGTCTGAACAACCTCAACTCTAAGCCTGTCCTCATAGGAGAAGTGCTCCAGCCTTCTGCTCATCTTTGTGGCCTTCCTATGGACCCGCTCCAACAGGTTCATACCATTTTTATGTTGGGGGCCCTAGAGCTGGACGCAGTGCTCCAGGTAGGATCTCACCAGAGTAGAGAGGCAGAATCCCCTTCCTCAACCTGCTGCTTCCTCACACTGCTTTGGATGCTGCCCAGGATACAGTTGGCCGCTTGGGCTGTGAACTCACTTTGCTGGCTCATGTTGAGCTTCTCATCAACCAACACCTGCAAGTCCTTCTCCTCAGGGTTGCTCTCAATCAGCTCATTGCCCAGCCTGTATTTGTGCTTGGGAGTGCCCTGATCCATGTGCAGGACCTTGCACTTGGAAGGACCTGCGCATTCTAGTTTCCCTAATGATCAGGCTAAGGTTTCAGTCTCTGCAATGGAAAGAACTAGCAGAGAGTTTTAAAAATACAGTCTTAGATTTTTTTTTTTTTTACTTGTCACTGTAGGTTGTATACTTTGAGTATAGTAAGTAATTTATTTTTTTTAAAATAATAGTAATCTTGGTCTAAGTGTTAGATCTCAGCTATTAAACTGTGATGAAGTTCTGAATATCTTCCTTTCCTGTGCCTGGCTACAAAACTGCAAGAACAAACTGAGTAACACTTCAACAGGATGGAGGGTGTCAAGATGAAGCTTTCACTGAAGTTGCACCAGTATATCTGGAGTGGTACCCACTGCTCCCAGCTGCCTTGATGATCACATCTAGAGATTCAAACACAGTAGACTGTGTTTTCTTTGGGATGCTGGGTAAAGGGAAACTGTCAATTGTTAGTTTAATGAAAAGCTGACAGTATTCCATCAGGTCTCCTTGGGGTTTAGGGTAAATGATTGTGTCTTATTTTAAGGTATACGTGGCTTGTCAGTCAATGCTTATTGTGCTTGTGGGAGCTGTACCCAAGTATTGTATAGACCAAGGAGGATTTCCAGCGAGCAGAGCTGAGCTTGCCAAGCATATCCATTTTGTGGACAACTTCACATCTATAGTGACTGAGGCAAGTACTTCCATCGTGCCTAACCATTTTTTCTCTTCTTGGGATTTATGCCAGTACTGAAGGACGTGGCGCTTGTAAAATCTGATCAGGGCTTAGGGTAATGTTTTGCTTATGCTGTTAAAAGTTATAGGAACCCACCCATCTGCCTCTTTGATTATTTTTAAATCTGAAAGTGTATGACTAAATTATTAGTTTAGCTTTCCTAGCATAGATCTAATATTTATTTAGATTAAACTTCCTGTATATTATTTATTTTGTTTTCAGTTTTCTTTTCCTTCCGATGTTTGAGAAAGTCATTACTAATGAAGAATGATCATTTAACTACAGTTTATAACTCGAATTTAGGATTAACTCCTCCTAATGTCTGTTTTCTACCAAGAAAAGGTTCAATTTGTCATGTCTACACAATCTGCTGTGCATGTGAGCTTTACCATGAGTTGCATTCGTTTCTCACAGAAGATATGTCATAAAGATTAAAACTAATATGAAAATGAAGCTCACACACCACATGTCTGAGTATTTTAATGTGTGGTGAGAGCAGGAGATGGAACAGATTGAACTTTGCTGAGTGGGACAGAAGCTTGACCTTTCATCCCCATGCTTTGTGAATTCCATGTGAGAGGCTGCGTTTGCTTTTTGCTAGTTCCTGGGCTGTAATCGCTCCGGCAAGCACAAGTGACCAAAATGTCACTGACGGTGCCAGAAAACAGGCTGTGTGGGTGGCTTGGCTCATAGTGTGAACTGTCAGAGTTCTGCTGATGGAATTCTTGGAGCAGTTGTCAGTAAACTCATATAAGACAGGTTAGCATTTGGTGTAGCCAGCGCCAAATTATTGCTTTCTTCCGATTTTCCCAAATGTTACTTTGTAATGTTTATCTTGGAAAAATGTAGTGACAAGACATAAGAAGGAATGATGCAATATTGGATCATATCCTCTCTCAGAAACAGATTTTTTTTGATTAGCCTGTTTTACAAGATCACCTTTCATTTTCAGACTCTCAGGGTGTGTGATGTGAGGTGGTGCTCAATTTATAATCAGAAATCAGCACATTTTAACTAATACTATTTTTAAATATAGAACTCAGTGACCCTATTTCCAAAATATGTAGTAATTCTCAATATTCATCAGAACAAATTTATGTTCCCATTCACTTCAATAACTTTAAGATTTGGGTTTTTTTTTTCAATTATATTGTTAATAGTTTCTTCTTGAGGCGCTGGCCAACATTTTGCCGTATGCTAGTGGTCTAGTAACTGAATCAAACTGCCATGTGCATTTAAAGAGCTGAGAGCATGTCTGCTGCAAAATTGGAAGCATTTGTGTTGGCAAGCTATAGTTAATTTTTACAAATATTTAACAAGTTCCTTTTCTGCAAATGAACAGACACATTCTTCTAAAAGCTATATTCTTCACAGATAATTGCATCAGACTTGTTAAAATGTGAGTATCTTCCAGTAACATGCTAAGCACCATAGGTAACAGTTTACAAAAGGAATTTTTCCTCGTGTTCTATGAAGCTGCTTTTGTAAAACTTATTTCCTTTGTTTTGGTGGTGGAGCTTAAACTGCGAGTATTTTCAGTTCTGTTCTGGTTTGGCAGGGGCACTGTTCCACTCTGGAGCTCAACAAAGCTCTGGAGTCACTCTTTGGTTCTGCTTCAAGAACTAATCCTTGTAATTTTGGCTTAACTAAGATTTTGTAAGTAATAGCTCAGGCTTGGTTCATAGAAGATACAATTGTTAGAATTGCTTCTTGTCTGGAATCATCTCAGTCCCTTGCTTTAACAAGTGATGATCCATAGGAAGCTGAGTTCAGAAACATCTTATATTTGATGTAGAAGTGGTCCTTTATCTTAGAGAAGTTGATTTTTACAACCATATCTAGGAACATGAAGTTGTTTTGTCTCATGTATTATCCTGAAACACTCTGCAGATGAGAACTGAGCATTTGAAATTTTTCTGTGGAGTGATAGCATGTAGAAGGACTTAACACCAGCAGTTCTCTGTGCCTTGTAGAGTACATGCTGTGATATTTTTATACATTAAGTTTCTTGAGGATTTGTGCCCAGAAATAATTCATTGTTGTAGTCTCCTCAAAGTTAAGAAACCATAAGTTTCTGGGTGACATCTTCATCCAGTGTGATAGGGTAGAATCTACTACACAGCAGGGTATAGCAGAAACCAGCTGCAAATGCTGCTATATAGTTTTTACCTTCCCAAAGTATCTAAAAGTCCCCCAAAACGCTAAAGTGCTGGAACACTGGGTATTTGGGCTATAGAGAATGTCCTATGAACACATTAAATCTTGCCCTGCTCCCACAACCTGCCAACTTTCAGGCTGCTGAATGGGTAGAGCAAAGGTAACTGGTGGGTTACTGAGTGGATGAAGGCACGTCTTCTCTGTACTTTGCCGTTATGAGTTCTGGTTGAGTAAAAGCATATGTTTCTTGAGATTTGCTATAATAAAAAGTTTCAGTAAATTCCTAATATTCTTTGGGGATCTGTATTAATTCAAGGAAGACACTTCAGGGCTGAGGTCCTATTATGCTGTATTGGATTTTGGTCATGGGCTTCTTCCNAAAAAGAAAATGGGATTAAGATCCTTTCTTCCTTTTCCCAAAGGACATATTGCACATTTTGTTTAGAAAGTCAGCATGACACTCATCCATTTTTCTGAAAGTAAATTTTTCGGTAAATACACTGGGAATTATTTGAAATACTCAAATAATGGTTAAATATTTCTTTGGGTAAAGCTTTTAATTTACTTAATTAAATTTTTTTCCTGGAGAATAACTTAAGTTTTTCTGATTGCCATTCTTTCCCAAGTTTCTGATGTCAGCAATGTTTATAATCTCAGCAGTGCGTTTCTGAGTGATGATTCTCCTTGTTTGTAGCAGAGACACAAGCTGTCTGTGTGCCTTGCCCTGTCAGGAAGCAGTATAAGTTTGATTCCAATTCCAACCAAGTATCAGCTCTCCTGACAATTTTTGATTATGCTGCCTCAGTTTAGCTTTTGGATGTGGCAGAAAGTATGTTTTATAAAGAAACTCATCATTTATTTCTTTTGATTATAAATGCATGTGTGCAATAAGATACTAAAATATCGAGTACTCAATAAGTAGTTTTATAAGTTCTTATATAACAAGGACATCTTTCTATAATCGTTTCCTGCTTCTCCAACAATTCAACGTGTGTGTGGTGAGAAAGGACACCAGGGATTACTCATAGTTCAGGAAGTGTAGCTGCACAGCATTAACTCTCTAAGTACTACAGTAGTGAATGTGTGTTGTTCTTGTTAATGAATATGTTTTTATTACCTGTTTGTTGAAATAGCTACACTTGTTCAATGTTGAAATGGCTAAGCTGTTAGCCATTCAGACTTTCCTTGTTTTCATAACTTCAGATAAGTTGCCTTGCCAAAGCTTGGGAATTGGGGGCGCAACTAATTATCAAGTTGAAAGCGTAAAAATACATTCCAGTGACATTTCTTAGGGGCAGGAGAGAGATGTGAGAGTCTGTTAGGGAGGAAAAAGTATGACTACTCTAGGTTTACCTATCAAACTTCGAGTAAACTTATTTGGTTATAAAGCAAGAGAAGAATTTTGATAGATATTTATTACTTTTGAGGAAGCCAGGAATGTGGTGTTAATACTTTTAACAATAAGGGATTCTTTTTTTGACAGTGGTACCTAATCGAACAAGAAGCCTACAAAGTAAGCCTTGCATCATCCTTGTGTTTTGCTGGATTGCTTATTGGAAGTGTCACATTTGGCCCTTTGTCAAATAAACTGGGCAGGAAACCAGTGCATATCTCAGGTAAGATTGTTTAAAGGTATTTCTTAAGCATTTGATGTGGATAACATCATCTCTTTCTTTTCTGCCCACAGGCCACTCTACCTGGAGGTTGCCCATATGTCGCTTGCTGTCAACGATACAGAATCAATCATCTGTATAAGCATTCCACTCAGAATAGAGCAGCACTAAAACTGGTTAGCATGAGTGCACTGAGCAGCATAGAGGTCATGGGAATATCAATGGGAGATGAAAAATAACCTGGTTTTGCTACAACTGTCACTGTACTGGAGCACATAACTCTGCACATTGCCTAACCATGTTGTTCTCAACAAAAATAATTTGTTTTCTTTTGGAGGAGGTGGGGGAGAATGATTTACCTAAGCACCTTTAGAGTGGGTTACTCATGTCCTGGTGTTTTGTTTTCCAGCTGTATTTGCAGCCAGAGGGTCTTTTTGTTTAACAACTTTGGTTCAAGGAAGCATCATCTTCAGTGTTGCAGACCTCAAGTGCATGACTTGAAAATTATTGTAATTTTCATATGATGTGATTTCAGGAAGCCAAATGTGAGAGATGAGAGACAAGAGTACTATAGACTACCCATTACAGTCAGTAACTGACTGTGGTCCCTGCCTTTCTTGGAGTTCAAGCTGTGTAGCATAATTAATAATTACG
>VYZX01002195.1:0-22629 GCA_013401335.1 Brachypteracias leptosomus | reverse complement strand
GTTTTTTTCTCTCTACAGGTCTATTTTTTGATGTCGTTTTTGGGTATGTCACAGCATTAGCTCCGAATTATGACGTATTTGCAGTTTCACGTTTTTTTGTCGGAATTGTGAATGGTGGAATGGCTCTTGTGTCTTATGTCCTAACACAAGAATATGTAGGAAAATCATTTTGGTCGTTTACAGGTGGGATTTGGGAATATTTAATCATTATTACTGTGCCTTATATCAATACCTTACATCTTACGTGTAAGGCCTTTGTTACAAAATATTCTTTTAACATACCAAGTAATACACCTTGTATACTTCTGATCACTAGTTGAAGCTGTAGAAGAAACAAAAGAATTAGTGTAATAGGTTGTCTACACATGAATACAGGGAATGTCTAGCATACAGTGTAGGTAGAAAAAACTTTTCTGATTTCTTACATTTGTACCAAGAAAAGTCCAAATGTGATGTGATTGATCCAAGTTCCAGTTTCTCTGGGAAGGTGCCTGAATAAGGAAGGTGGGATTTGGTTGATTTGATAAATAGGAAAACTGATGTTTTCAGATTGGTACATTGATTCCTAAAATTTCTCTATTTGTACACTGCATTACATTAAACAAATAATATGTTTTGGCAGGTTCTGTCAACTTCTGAACCGTGCTGTATGATATCTTGGGAAGATATTCTTGAAAGTGTTCTTTGAAGTTTCCCTGTGCCACAAAATTACTTAATGCCTGGATTGTGTTTTCCACTGCTGAATCTGCTGACCATCCAATACTTCTGAATGTTCTTTTTCATGTGCCACTGCCAAGACTTAAAATAAATTTAACACTTGCACATCAGACTGTTGTAAAGCTGGAGCAGCTCAGACTGTAATGCCTTTTTTACTAATACAATGTGGGGAAATACTTGATCCAAATGCTGACTTGCTATGCCTGTAAGCATGTATTTCTCTCATTTTTTCAGTTACTTCATCCTACTATTTCTCTTATTTCTTCTCTGGGCTGCTGGGGATGTATGAGACAGTTGTGATTTAGTTATAGCTTTCCACTTTTTTTCTTAAAGTACTGAATTTTCTTCTCATGGGTTCACTTTTTTTGACTTATGCCCCCTCTCTCTCTCCTGTCCCTCCTCCCCTGTTGTCTCTATCTGCTCTTCCCTGCTTTTCTCCCTGCAGAGCTGTTCTCCTGATGGACCGAAGAGACAGTCCATTTCTGCTGCTTGTTGCTCTAGGTGCTTTATTCTAGTTCTGCTCAGCTGTTGAGAAAGAGGTGCAGAACAACTGATGAGGGGCTGAAGGAGAGGGAGCTCCTGGATGCAGCTCAGCAGCCTTAAAGAAGCTCTCCTAGGTGTTGTCTGTGAGCTAGGCTTTGTGGGCAATAGCTGGAAGTTTCTAGGTTAGTACAAGATCTCCTGTGTTAGTCTGCGGAGGGTTTGTTGTTTGGCTTTTGGAGTACAAGTTGAGCCCATACTTTTAGCATTTTTATTTATGCTTGTTCATTAGAAGTGTGCTGTAATAAACCTCTGCCTTGCAGCTGTTTTTGTACTGAACTCAGTCCTTGCACTTTTATAACTTCCAATTTCTATTCCAGCCTACCACCTCTATTCAGGATTACAGTAGACCTAAATAAATCACTCTCAATACATCCCCTTCCTGTCCTCAGATTTTCTCGTTAGTCTGTAGGTTCCTCATCAGGTTTTGCTCTCTCCTATGTACCACCATTTAGTTTTGAAAGGGGGAAAAAACCCAATGCCCCCATATGTTATACAAAGCTATTCTTCATTGGGATTGCATGATATACTTAAGGCAGCTGGTTCACAAGTGCTGTAAAGATACCTTATAAATTTGCTATTAGGCTAGGAATTTCAGGCTTCAACCTCAGAATTGTTTGGGTTTTTTCTGCCAGTAGTTTCTCTAGTCACTTATTTTTGTCTTGTATTTTCAGGTTCGTTAACTAATTTGACATTTGCAATTGGCATTGCTGTTTATGCTTTACTGGGTTATTGTGTAAGAGAATGGTGCTACCTTGCCTTGGTGTCGAATACTCCAGGAGTCGTCTTCCTCCTCCCTCCTTTCTTTGTAAGTGGTTCATGTGCATTATAATTGTAAGAAAAAAGACATGCAGCAATTAAATAGTTACTGTTTCTTGTTTCAAGAGAGTGGTATAAACAAGAATGACATTTTTCCACATGGTTTTGTGAGCCAAGCAAGAGGAAAATCATGTTGTGAAGGGTGGGGAGGGTGTTGGGTTGGTTGTTATAGCTGCAGCTGATGAAAATTGGCTTGAGAGGAAAATCTGTTGGGAGGAACAGCTCTTTTCCAGAATGCCAAGAAAAAGTTTTCACCTTAAAGTTCAACATCATTTGAGACAATGTCAGGATGTAGATGGGAAGACTCAGTAGTTTGATATGTGGGATGAGCAGAGATGTGCGGTATGTGGGAGAAGTGGCAAGAAACTCTTTGCTAAGTAGGACATTTCCAGAAGCATCTCAGACTCTTTAAGTTGCTGGTAGGCAAATAGAAGTAATTATAGTGATGAGAAATTACACAAGGCATTCTTGCCTTTCAAAAGAAGAGGTCGCTGGACTGTTTTTCTGTCTCAAACCCTGTTAAGATACAGTGCACAGAGCTGTTGGAGTACTGTCTCAGCAGCTGTCTCCCAGCTCCTTGTGTAATTGCTCAGGAGCCTTTAGAATCGCCCTCGGCTGTGGCTGACAGAGGACGTACTTCTCCCTGTAGCAGGCACAACTTTCCTTTTCTACATCATTTGGCCCTCATTCTGCTTGGACAGTAAGGGAGTGACTAGGGAATAGGGAAAATGTCTTTATAACATCTGGTGGTCTTTCCAAGGAAAGTGATGACAGATTTGCTGGGGAAGCATCCTCTAGGTTTGGGGAAGACACTCTCTGTGTTAAGCAATGGATGTATGTATAATTTTCTTTTGTAGGTTTGCAACAGTTAAGCATCAGCTGCTTACAGTTAAGCTTACTAGATTTGCTAAATAACCTAGGAAAAAAAGCAAGCTAGTAGAAAATTCTGAAAGTTAGACTTTGCATGTATATGAGTGCTTGTTTTCTTTAGGAACTTACTTTGTTTAATTAAATAGGAACCATTGTCTTTGCCTTGTTTTGGGGAGGGAACTAAGAGTTCTCTTCCTAGCATGTAACTCAGTATAGCTAATCTGTAGCTCAGCATAATTTACCTCTAAATACTTTCTTAGCCCTAGAGACTAGCCATGTTAGTAATATAACTCTTATGGTTGTTTTTAGGTGTGTCTGCAGCTTTGTGTACTATGGACTAACTTTAAATGCTGGTGAATTGAGAGGAAATCTATATTTAAATGTGGCTCTTTCTGGTCTTGTAGAAGTTCCAGCATTTCCTCTGTGCATGTTTTTTATTGAGAAATCCTGGTAAGAAAAACCTATTTCCTAGTTTTTCTAGGCTGTCTACAAATACATGCAGAAAATATTAACATTTTTCTCAGCAAGATACATCACTGTTTTTCTTAACAGTGTTGATTCTTTGGGGATTTACTTTGCTGCAGAGCTTTCTGCAGTTGATAAAGAAATGAGACTCTGATTCTCTTTTTGTTGTTGTTCATCTTTTGAATTACTTGAGATGAGCTTTTTCAATGATTAATGTGATCTTAAAACGTTTGAAGTTTTCAGCTTTGTTCACTTTTACTTAAGCTTTTCCAAGAGAACTTTGAAGTCAGAGCCATTCAGTTTTCATTAAGGTATGAATGTATGTGTATTTTCATACTTTTCAGTGTATTTTGAGGCTATACTTTATGAGGACACATAGTTCCAAAGGCCGAACAGTGTGGCAACCTAGAGCTACTCAGGGGTCTCATATAACCATCACTTTGAGTATCTTTGTAATGATACTTAGGTCTCACTGAGGTCAGTGGCAAAAATCCCATTTTCTTCAGTCAGGTGAGGATGTCACCTTTATTTTTCAGGTGGTAAAAAACTGTCAGCTTGATCAGGCTAAAAATCAAAACAACCAGCCAACCTTCACCTCACACCCAAGAAGCCTGAGTCAAGGATAGGCATTTATGCCCCAAACGGCACAAGTCCTTCTCTGCATATTTTTTTTTCCTTTGTAGTTTGTCAAACTAATTGTAAATTTCAAGCTTTTGGTTTCCTGAAGTAAGGATGTGTATAGTTTTAGGTCCTTAATGCAAAACAGAATGTGACAAGCCAGCTGCTCTGTTTTCAGTCAGTTTTAATAAGCAATATCCTTAAAGTATATCTTTTTTGTTGTCAAAATATTTAGAAGATTTTAAAAACAAGTTTTGTATGTTTGTTATAGATAAACTGTAGTTCTACTAATATGGGGTAGTAGTTAGAAATAGCTGTGAGAGTTCATGAAGTAATGAGCATGTAGAGTATTTCGACATGCCTGCAAACTATTACTAAGAATACCTTTATTTGTGGACCTTTGCAAATAATTATGAAATATTTAGGTGTGGCAGATGTGGAGATGGGCTGGTGATTTTTTATCCTGTTGTCTTCTCTTTTATTTTAAAACACTAGGCAGTAGAAATAACTTGCTTATTTCCACGAACACACTATTAGACAGAAAAACATGTGGAATAGTTCTACTGCGTGTCATATCAGCATGTATTTATGCAAAGTTGCAAAAGAGAAATACAGGTTATGAAGCATTAAAATTACTTTTTCTTGATCAACTCTAATTTGGTTCTTGTCTATGCACTGTAATACCCTTTGGGTGACAGGGCCCATTGCCATACAGAGAAGAAAAAAGTCTTCTGAATTCTTCTTGCTGAAATAGATGAGTTCTCAAGGCTACAAATTCAATACCTTAAAAACCAAAATTTGACTAGAAATAGGAAGGCTTTTGTGGGAGGACTTCAGTACACAGAACTAGGAGAATAATGCGAGATTTGAAGTACCTACAAAGGTACAATAGATTTATAAGTGTTATTAATGCTGCTGTGTACTTTAGTTGGTAGTTTGCAAGCAAATTAAAAAAATATTGAAGGACTTTGTTTCCATCTCTGTGCTCTTTTCTTTCTAGGTCTGGAAGACATAAAACTATGACATGTTTTCTGATATTTGCAGGTTTTGCCTGTATATTTGCCATGTTTTTACCAACAAATGCTGGTAAGTATGTACTGATGCTGAAGTATCATCAAGTATACTTCTTATTTCAAAAGATGTGTTTTTTCTAACATAGTGACACTCCGATATACTTGGGTTTGTGTTTTCCCCTTTCATTTCAAGTATAGTTTTTCTGTACTAATATTTATTTTAGCTACTGAAAACTTATGTCTATATGACATTGACAAATAGAAGTGGCTGCTTTCTGCTTGTGTTTTTCCTAATATTGCTTCAGTGGAAATGCTTTAACTTTAACAGAGTTTTGACTGAGGAGCACCAGCGATGTGATTACAAGATAGCCTTCTATAGGTTATGTTTATCCTTAACAGTTAAATGCTGTCTGGCATCTATTTAAAATTGATCTCAGAAAAGTCTCAGGAATTAAAACAGAGAAAAAATATCCCGTAATCCTATTTACCATGCTTGTGTTAGTTCAAGTCCTTGGATATTTTGTTGCTTTTAAAATTTGAAACAATTTTTTCCTTTGTTTCAAAACATTTGCTCTTTGTGCTTCTTTTTATGTTTATTAAAGCAAAATGAAAGAAAAGCAGTACTATCTAATTAAGATAGGGTCATAATTCCTGAAGAGTTGCTAAATTTCAGGAAAACTTCTGCCTTTTCCAGGTGACTTTAGCCCCCTTAAAACATCTCACTTCCCACTGTAGTAAGAGTAAAGCTGGTTCCTGGCTCAGAGTGATCTGTGGCAGTTAAGTAGAAAGAAATTCAGCTCCAAGCATGATGAAGGTAAGTCACTTTGGATGAAATAAAGATTGTTGCATCTCTAGTCTGACCTTCCTGTTATTAAGCAGAACACTTCTTACATTTGTGTAAGTCTGCATTCCTCTGAATGATTGATAAGATCCTTACAAGGGATTTAAGATTTTAATGAGATATTGGGCATTTGCTTTTTGTGTCTCTAACCTTCACTTGGATTCTGAATAACTGCTAACTTGTGAATGAGAGTCTGATCTAAGTCATCTCCCCTGTGGAATAAGCCAAGAACATTTCTGTTACTAAAGATATGTACTGAATTAGAGACTAGAAATCTCTCAATGGTTAAGTAAAATTGAAGTAAAATCCCTCAACTCCCTCTTTCCTTATCACTTATAACTCATCAATTAATTTGAGTATCAAATTGGAAGATAGTGAGGGAGAGTGGCAGCAGAGGAGGAATGAAGCTGTAATACTCTTTCTTTCAAAAGCTCTCTAAAGCATGAAGACACATTCTGCATTTTGTCCACTTTATACTATAGCAAGTAAAGAAGAATTATAGGGCTGACAAGATTTTAATCTTCATTTAGATTTATCAGTTTGTGCTGAACACATAAGAACTTTTTGTGTCTTTCATTGATATGCTTTCTACTGAAGAAGGAAAGAAAATTTGCAGTTCTTTAAATCTATTTTGCCTTAGCTTTTATGTTGGGCATTTCCTTTTTTGTTGAGAACTATGCTTTCTTGGTGGATATTTTTTTTTTTAAGTAAAGACTCCTTTGGTTTCAAAAGTACTGCTTAAATGAACTTCTACTGATGAAGATGACAACCGAAGGGTGTCTTCTACATAATGGCATTGATGGCATCAAAACTTAGTCACAGAATAACTCCAGTTCTAGAAAGCATCAGCACCATTTGTTACCATTTTTTACTTCTCTAAATTTCAAAGATCAATTAGTGGAAGATTATCACTTATCAATAAAACTCAAATGCATGAATTTAGTTAGACCTTATGACATTGCCTTTTACTGAAGTTTGAAATGATTGCCTCACTGTACTGTTTCAGGCAGAATTGTGTGCATACTGCTGCTACTGATTGTTCAGGTGAAAGTGTTAGATAAAATATAATAGAAGTGTTAAAGATGTTGCATGGTTGTGCTTGGTTAGACCTTGCAAATGACCTGTAAATGGTCACCAGAAGTCCCATAGGAGAAAATGCATTCCTGATTACATTTTATAGATGTAAAGAAAATAATGGTCAAGAATTGCTGAAAGTATGTTCCAAGATTCTGAGGAAAATATGAGTGTATCTGGACTTGCTTACCCATGGAAGCTGATGTGCAGTGAATTTCCAATGTGCTTCTAATCCCTCAGTAATTCCTCCAGTGGCTGGCCTTCAGCCTCCCATGGGGGAGAGAACCTGGAGAAGGCAGTGCACTTGAATTTCACTTCCAAGCTTGAGTGTTAATTTTCTGTCTAGACAGACTCTTTCCTCTCTTTAGGTAGTAAGACCAAAACCTCCCAAGTGCTCTAGTGCTACATTTTTAATACATGGATTTGTGCTGCTCAATTTAAGTCTCCCTGGGAGAGAAACAGCAAGTTTTAAAATGCATCTGAGAATTCATCACTTTGGTTGATTAAGGAAAAGGGATGTCCCATCTATCTGATGGCATTCAGCAGAGCTCTGAGGGCCAAGTTCACACCTTTTCATTTGGCAACTGTATAAAATATTCCAGTTCTTACTGAACAAAAGGAGAACTTGGATGAAAACGTTGCATCTGTTTTACATGAAACAACTGCAAAATGCATCACACTTAAAGAAATTAAATCAAGTTTCTGAATTTCAGTTTACGTACAAGTGAATTTTTGCTTCATTTGAAATGGAATCTGACTTGATCAGATGAATAAAACTGAAAATATTTAAGGGCATTATTAAAAGAAAAGCAATCAAGAAGCAATCAGACTCTCCCATTACTTAATCAACATCATTTGGTCCAAACAGAAACATTCTGCTCAGTGCTGAGGAAGAGAACCTGCAATACAGCTCATCAGAGCATTCATTCTTTTTTCATGCTTAAAAAAATCTTTTTATTAAAACAAGTGGTGCAAACATAAGCATAACCAAAATCAGGGTGATATAACACAGGTTTCTTTTAGACTTTAAAAGATGCACAGTACAACTTAGCATCTCCCTTATGAGGAACGGCTGAGGGAGCTGGGTCTCTTTAGCTTGCAACAGAGGAGACTAAGGGGAGACCTCATTAATGTTTATAAATATATAAAGAGGGAGTGTCACGAAGATGGAGCCAGGCTCTTCTCGGTGACAAACAATGGTAAGACAAGGGGTAATGGGTACAAACTGTAACGTAGGAGGTTCCACTTAAATATGAGAAGAAACTTCTTCTCAGTGAGGGTAACAGGACACTGGAACGGGCTGCCCAGGGAGGTTGTGAAGTCTCCTTCTCTGGAGATATTCAAAACCCGTCTGGACATGTTCCTGTGTAACCTCATCTAGGTGTTCCTGCTCCGGCAGGGGGATTGGACTAGATGATCTTTTGAGGTCCCTTCCAATCCCTGACATTCTGTGATTCTGTGAACTTAGCCAACTAAATTCCATTAGTGAACAGGACTACATTAACATTTCTTCTTTCCAATTACAAAGCTGTTGCATTTTAAGTCCCAAGAGGATGTCCTTGGGGAGCAAATAAACTGTTGTGGTGAATCAAGTTTTATGGTTTTAATTTGTCAAGGCGACTCTGTTGTCTGTCTCTGCTTGTCAAAAGATGCAGTTACCTGGTTAAGTATTCTGACTGCAGATCTGGAAGCATTAGCCCTTCTGTTTAGAGCTGAGGTAGTTTCATACTTTCCCCAAAAAACTGGTCAGATTTTCTTGGTCCTAAAGATAATTTTGTTTATCTGTTCTTATGCTAGCTCTTAAAATGCTTGTCAAGAACTGAGATACTTCTGTGCTAGTAGTTGAAAAACGTACGGATGAAACTTCTTCACAGTGAGAGTGACAGAGCACTGGAACAGGCTGCCCAGGGAGGTTGTGGAGTTTCCTTCTCTGGAGACGTTTAAAGCCTGCCTGGACATGTTCCTGTGCAACTTGGTCTAGGTGATCCTGCTCCAGCGGGGGGATTAGACTAGATGATCTTTCAAGGTCCCTTCCAATCCCTAACATTCTGTGATTCTGTGAAACATTGTTTTTGTGTGACAGTCTCTTAAAGAGAACTGGATGCTTTCAACATTGTTTTCTTACTGTTTTTTACACACATGCACAACAAATTATGCTTGTGCCTTGTTTTCTCTTTCCTGAAAGGTCTGTTCCTCAGTCCCACTTTGTTAGCTTTGTGTGGAAAAATGATGGTCAGCGCAGCTTTCAACATCGTGTATATTTATACATCTGAACTATAACCAACAGTATTGAGGTAATTTAACAGAGCTTCTGAGGAAATGAAAATACTTCACATACAGCAATACTGATTGTTATTGTGCTTATCTGTAATTATTTTTACCTGAATTATTAACATAAGTTCTTTCTGTAATTAAGACAGCTTGCCAGGGCTTGGAGGGACTTCTCCTATCAGTCACGTGTTTTGCACCAGTGCACTTTCCCAGGCTGTTTGTGGCAACTTCTCCTAGGTCTGAATCCAGAATAAAAATATGAAAACCAGCATCTTACTGTGCAATGCTAGGTGCCATATTTCTCATTTTTACCATTGACTTTTTGGAGTAAAATTACAGGGTGCAAACTCAAACATAATGATGTGATGGAAGTGTATGCTAACTCAATCATAAATACAGACTATGCAGTAAGGACTATTTACAGTCTTTCTGTATACTTCTATCTCCTATATGATTATATTTGTCTGCTGAAAAACAAGTGCGTTTCTATGTCTTTGTTATTTAAAAATTCATAATGCAACTCATTATAATAGTTTCTGTATGACAGTAATTTGCTCTACACAATTTAATCAATGAGCAAGTGTAGGGTAGATTTATATTAGAAATTAGAAAGAAGTTTTTCACTATGAGGGTGGTGAGTCACTGGAACAGGTTGCCCAGGAAGGTTGTAGATGCCCCACCACTGGATGTGTTCAAGAAGAGGCTGAATGGGGCTCTGAGCAACCTAGTCTAGTGGAAAGTGTCCCTGCCCATGGTGGGGGGACTAGAACTAGAATATCTTTAGGGTCCCTTCCAACCCAAACCATGCTGTGATTTTGTAAGTGGGCTAAAACCTTAGTTTATTTTTCATAGTTCGTACCAACTTTTTGTGAGGTTACTTTCTTTCCTGTTGTCTCAAGATAAATCTGACACAAGAGAATATAATACTACACAATCTTGTTCTTCTCGCCCCTGCCTTGGTTCCATGTAATTTTCTGAATGGTACTCTTAAATATGTTTTCAGAATTTGAGGCATATTGCACTAGTTGCTCAAGAACAGCAACTACTGCAAAAATTGAGCCCTCCTTAGAGTAGGAAAGTTGAAAGCTGGTGTAGGAATGCATCCTAGCTGGTAGATGTGTCCTGTAGCACTTCAGAGGGAGGTAGGATGGTGACAAAAATCACTAGATTCCAGGACACTGAGGGCTTTGCGGGGGAAGAAATGTGGGTGTCTCCTTGGATTGTGTTTTTTTCTCTTTTGAGCTCCACAAATTACTGTATGTTATAAAGGCATAAAAGTCAGACTGGATGCAGTTTTTGCAGTAGAACTTATGAGGATGGAGTTGGATTTCTCAATGCTGAGCTTGTGATTCTTGGCACAGGTTTAGGTTTAATACGCAAGTCCCAACCAGACTCACTGAAATTGCATGGGGGGTTTGTTTGCATTCTGTCCATCCAAACTTTTATATGCTTTAAGGCCTCTTCTTTTTTTCTTTTTTTAAGTGGGTGGTTTTTCACGTTTTGTTTTCTTGTCCAAGAGAATTCAATCTCAAAATGTTCTCAGCCTTTTCTTGTTTCACTGTGTTTCTATGTTACACCATCCTAAGTCCCATTGATGTTTGGTGCCAAGTATGTGACCGCTCATACCTAGCAGGAATTATAGTAGTGTCTCAGTGTGTTTGAAACTGTTTGTGATTAGGAAGATCTTAAAAAAAAAATAAAAAAAATTATCAAGTGCTGCTTCATTGAGAATTTGCACTAATATTCTGGCAAAAAAGTAATTCTGTGTCAAAGATACAGACTGACAGTGAAGAAGGTGCAAGAATACAGTTAAAATTAGCAACATTTTTAGACCACTCATGTTTAATAATATGGCAAACTGTTACATAAAACTATATGAAAATTCCTCACGTGACAATTTATGCATTTAAAAATACGTTTGATATCTCTCTTGTACTTTAGTTGCAAGTATTATAGATTTTGGAAGAAAAGAAGTGATGGGTGAGTGTTTAAAGCAAAACATCAGCACCATCTGGTGGCTTCTGCAAAGCTGTGTAGTGATGCTGGCATTGCTCTGGCAGCAGAGCTGAAGCTCACCATGTGATGAGACATGTACCATTCAAAGGCACCAGAGAGGAGATGGAATTAACTTTTTTCCTTTTTTTTTCCTGTTACACGTTTTGCAGAAAAATTAAAATGTCTTCAGTTTTACTGCTCCTTATTTAAACCTACTTATTGCTTCAAGTACAAGGACTGTTAGGCATATTTTTTTAAGTTAACTGGTGTGTGATATCATGACAAATACAAAATACACATTATGCTAGAAATGGGGAGGTGCTGCAAGCTGGAGTGTGTGTACATGCTTTGTGCTTTTTTCCTTTTGATGTGTCTTTAAAATACCTGCTGGGGACCAAAAGATTAAAAATAGAAAACATCATCACTGTTGCATTTCAGACAAAATGGAAGGTTGTCTTTGGGAACAAAATATAATCACAACTCTAGTATTATAGATGTAAGAACAGACTCATGTTTTTTTCTTGAGAAAATCGTTGCAAAATGATGACATCCTTGTACGTGATGGGTGAAATGAGAGTGGAGCCATTGGACTGTCTAGGATAGATTTGGAAAACTCATTTGCTTTTATTGATAACAGAGAAGCTATTGTATTTCCATGTAATGTCAGTGGTGGTAGATAAGTTTGTACTTCTTTAAAATACTTGCCCTTTTGATCTCAGGCTTTCTTTGCAGGGAGGTGTCCATAATCTTTCTGTTGATCAGCAATTCTTGGTGAGCATCATGCAATCTGAACTGCCTGTGCCAGTAGCAGAGAAGCTTCTGCATCTGTGCAGGGTTGTGTCCCAGTCAGCAGGCAGCGCTGGGCAGCAGTGCAGCCAGAGGAGTGCCATGTGGCACGTGATTCGCAGGCAGCCGCAGCGGGGCTGACTGGCTGGAGCAAAACTGATGTGGTTACCCTGGCTGTGTAGAGCTGTGCTGACAACTCAGCATGGTGCTCTGTGGGATGGTAGGAGCACGGACAGTCACTCAGGCTTAGTAGGCCTTCTAGTGAGCGTGGTAACACTGGAGCAGGAAGGTGAGACAGGTGGTGGGTGGTCAGCTGTCTGCAGTGCAGCACTTCAAGAATACTTAGTAACAGTTTTTGGGTGATAATGTGTTTTTCTTCATGGATACCATGACTTTGTTCTGTGTAACCCAAATTGTTGAATTCTGAATTGAAGATATTCTAAAGGCTTTTAACAACTGCTTTCATTTTACACTGGAATCAACACAACTTTTATTTTTGTCATACTCCCTCTTAGCAGAAAGAACACCAGCAAACCTCTGGATATGGACAGGCTTTGGGTCTGTGGGAAGGATGCTTCTAAATGAGTGGTTCACACACAGATTGGTGTCTCTTGTCTGTTCAGGGATTTTAATGACAGGAGAGATGCTTGGCCTTGTCTTGTGGGACTTGGGTTGATGTTGCCTCGATGTGAGGAAGTGTGGGTCGCTATTTTCCTTTTCCCCAGAGTACCTGATGAGGGAAAAGTTTACTTCGTTTATTTTTACACCAAAGTCATTGGCTTCTCATCAGTTCCTTCCATTATCTGTTTTGCTTAACCTGTGCAAAGGGTTACAGATGTCACTTCTCGACTTGTCATCTATAATCCTGTCACTGTCTTCCTGTCTTTGGAGGAGAAAAAGGAAACTGGGTGAGCAGGAGCAGCTCAGCTCAGTGGTGTGACTGAGGATGATGATGAATGAGGGGAAGCAACTGAGAGACACAGGGAGAAGAACAGCCACCATGAGACAGTTCTTGCTGTCTCACTCATGACTACTGCCAATGTCAGTCTCTAAAGGGACTGTTCAATACCATATTTTGGAGTGGTGCAAAAATGGAAGATTTTTGCATTTCATCAGGAAATTAAATACATGAGGACTTTAGTAACTTTCTTTGATGAGGATCCTGCTGTTCTAACCTGTACTTTAATTGTAAAAATCTAGATTGGTATTGTTTTAAATTTGTCTGAAAATTGAAGGGAGTACAGAATTCAGCAGCTCCTCTAGTGACATGTTTGGCCAGACATTTTTAAGCTTCACACAGGCAAATAAGTTATTTTCTGTTTCAAGGGAGGCACTGACTTTTCATCTCTGCAACCTGAGGTGTCAGAAGAGAGACTGCTGCGGACAGCCTGAGCTGGAGGTAGCATTCAGGATCTTGTGTCTGCTAATTTTAGAAATCATTCCTCATCCAGCACAGGGATGTCCAATTAAATTGCCCTTTGGCAGGTTGGAAAAACTCTTTTTAAAAAATTTTGTGAAGGATTGCACAACAGGGTGGTTTTGCTTGGGACTGATTTACCTTGCTAGCAGCTAGTTGTAGAAAAATCTTTGGAGTAACTCCTAGAGGTCTTTAAACCTCTCCCCACCTCCCTTTTTTTAAAAAAAAAGATTGTCAATTAAGTATAAGTTGGTTCTAGCAGTGCCACTGCATGTTCATTCGTAATGCATTTGTGCAGTTTGAAACTACAAATCTTTTATCCTTTCTTTGAAGCAGAAATGCTGGCTTGGGTGTCTGTTCCATGTCTTGCAGATTTGGCGGCATTTTGGCTCCATTTTGTGCCATCTATGGTAAGATTACTTTCTGCTTTTTATGTAATTCAAATTTATTAAATTTTCTCGAAAGCACTTTTGGTACTGCATATGTCTATATTTTTTGAAAAAAAATTTAATGAAAAATTTAATAATGTTCACTCAGTTTCAAGAATTAATGAACAAGATGTCTAAAAATGCCTAGTACTTTTTCCTTTTTTGGACATCCGATGTTGTGTGTTATGTTAATATTTTATCTGTTAGTGAAAAGATTGTCGTATAATGCATTTGGTACTGCTAAGCCTCAGTACCTGAGTTCTTTTAGGCATGTAAACAAAGATTACCTACAAAGCTTATTCCTTGAAATGACTTTTATTGGGTTTCTCCATTCTGCCAGTATATGGCTAATTGCACCAATTGCTGGAGTGAAAAGTTGTAGTCTGTTGTTTTTGACTGCAGTTCATATAGATCATATATTTTAAGACCAGGAAACAATGCTATGATTTTACTATGGATTTTTAATTTCAGAAATCTCTTAATCCTTCTGTACCATTTGTGGTGTTTGGAATTAGTGGACTGTCAGTGGGATTCCTGACTCTCCTTCTGCCAGAAACACTAAATAAGTCAATTGCTGGGAGCGTTGAAGATCTCCAGAGCCCCAAATATCAACTGCTTAAAAATGAAGAAGCAGAGTAATTTATCTTTTTCTTACTGTAGCTTTCCATTATTTTTCTTTCTATCTTGTGAGACATGATTTAGTGCATATTGCTTAGATTATGCATGAATGAATATGTGCATGAAGTTCTTAAAGCCATCTTTCTTGCATTCAGTGAAGATTAAATTTATTCTTTGTTTGACTCTTAAAGACAAAAAGGCTAACAGCTGTCACCTGTACATATTAAATTATATGTGAGTGAATACTATTTTGTTTCCTTAAAGGAAAACAAATTTTAGGAAGGCCATCTAAAATAATTATAAACAATATATTCAGCAACATTCCTATAAAACAACTATACCTTTTTTCTTATATTCACTTGTGCCTTTTTGTCATGTTTTGTAGTGAAACATAGTCTAAAATTAATGTATATCTGAGGAAGTGTTTTATCCTTCGTTAGTCTCCTGGGTTAGAGCCACTTAAAGTGTTTTCCTGTTGTTGATACACATTAAGGTAATAGAATAGAAAATGTGAAGTATATCCCCTAAGTTTGGGAATGGCTTCTCGGAAGAATTAGTTTTGAATAAGGGGGATGAGGAAATTCCGATTAGAAAGGAATTGTTAACTTAGAACTGAGCAGGCTTAGTGTAGATATAAAAGAATACATGCTTTTCTTACTTTTTTTTTTTTTTGGATATGCCAGTTTATTCATTATCTGGTAATTATTGTACTTAATCAGTTAAATCATAGTACACATGCTATTATGCTTTCTTTTTATGCCTGACACATAGGGAAATTATGTTGAAATGGGAAAAAAGAATAATTTTTGAGCTTTCGAAATATCATTTCTTCTAATTTTTAAAAAGTGAATGAGTTCTGTTTTTCACATTTAATATTAGCTTATAAAATAGGACAAGAAAAATAAGACATGTAAACTGTTTTTCAGTAATTATTTTTCTTCTGTCTTACAGGCAAACCAGTTAAAAGAAATTTTTAGAAAGACCTGTCTGTGGTGGAAAATGAAGGCTCCATTGAGAAGGTGCTATAACAGTTGAACAGGAGAGTCTTGCTCTAGGTATTTGACAGGAAATGTTGGAGGACTTATGTATAATGCTGTTTGTAGCATGTTGAACAGTTTTATGTGGAGGCAAATGGAGAAGATGGAAGAAGTTGATCAAAGCTTATGAGAAAAGATGCGACAAATCTATGCATTAATTTAGTGATGAACAAAGCATACTTTGGATGTTTGGACTTCTCTACAGCTTCCGAAGATGGATTAATTTATTTTACAAAACGTAATTGCTACCTTCAGATTAAGCTATAATGTTGTAATTGAAGTGACGTGTATAATTTAAAATTTAGATGGCCTTATATATTCAGACAAGCTGTAATTGTGAAAAGTAACAGCATCTTGTATATGCTCATTTTCTCTACAGGGTTTTTTGCCTCCAAATTACTGTATACCTCACAGTGTGAAGAGACCAATGATTTTTATGTGTTGTTGGCCTCAATATGTCTAGCATAAGAAAGCTGAACAGGAGGTCTAAAAGGAGAATAAATGGCTTTTGTGGGAGTAAGTGATGTTTTAATACAGTTGTACATGAAAAAATGCATAAAGTTAAAAATAATACTATAGTGGAAAAATTGTCAGGCCTTTAAGAGGTGCTTTTAAAGGAGAGGGTGAATAACCTTTTAGGCAGAGGTTATTAAATTCTATCTGTACATGTGGAACTAGAAATTATTGAAAGTGAGTCATATATTGTATAATATATGTGATAATATGCAATCCAATACATTCCACATGAATTAGAAATTCTTCCTGCAAGGAGGGGTGTGTGTGTGTGTGTTTAACAGATAATGTCTATGTTGGAATAGATGCATCACAAATGTTACAGGTTTTTTGATGGCCAACACAATTCTCCTACTAAAAATAAAATTATTTAACATCTGTATGTAAGCATCTGAGTGCTGCTTTTTCCAGGATGTTTACCCAGGCTTTTTGAAGAATACCTGTATCATTTTGATTTTGGCCTTTTATCTAATGGATCTGATAGGAAAAGATTACTGAAAAGCCTCTATTTTGAGCAAGTTCTGCAAATGAACATGCCCTCATGCAAGCATGTGTGCACTTAGATGCACACAGGTGCACACGTAAACACACGCAGGTTGTTCTGCCTGAATGTCTCACTGAAATCTGTCCTGTGTCCGTGCGAGCTTCACGAATAGCCTGGTCAGGTCCCCAGGAGGTGAAAATCAGTTGGCAATCAGAACAACGTTTACATAATGGTGACAGATGGGTGGATTGCATGTGTGTTCTCTTAACCTCTGGGGCCGAAGCTTTATGACAAATGGCCTGTAGAATATGCTGCAGACTCTTATCTTCTGATCATTTGTTTATTCTTCTTTTTTGTGATGTTTCACTTTCATGAGAATTAGAATTGAGTTTGTGATTTATTTTTTCTGAATAATATTAATGCTTTCCATTGCATTATCACTTATAACCATGGTGACAGACATACTTCTTTGAAGGATAATTGGGTCATCAGGGATATGGTAAAGACCAAGTTTTGTTACTGTTGACTTCAATTTTTATATTACAAGAAATAAAATTTAATAAGAAATAGAATGATATAAAGTTGTATTCCCAAAGCAGAGGAAAGAACCTGTAACAGGAGGATTGTAAAGGTACCATTATGTGGTGGGAGTCTTTCTCCCTCCTGCCTCATGTATCAGGCACTATCAGTGTATTTGTCCTCTGCCTTTTATTACACATTATTTGAAAAATGGGAAACAAAGATAATTTGCATTTTAACATGCTTATTTCTGCTTTATTCAACCTTGAATTAATGAATTCTTTGCCTGAGGTGACTTTGGTGAATTTGGTGGATCGATGACGAGAAATCTGTGTGTCCTGAAAAGAAGTTATCTTTTCAGCAGCCCTGGCATGACTCATGGTACCTGCAGCTCTTTTTATGAGTGCAGGCCAGTGTGGAAGCTGGTTTGGTATTTTCTCTCCAAGATCCAAAAGAGAATATGGACAGAAACATTGGCTTCCATTTTGGTTCTTATCTTTTCAATTCAATTTAACACTTTGTTTGACTTTGTTTTAGGATATCCTTGCTGCATTTTGCCAGATAAAAAGATGCTGTTTGGAAAAAAAGTGTTTAGGGAAATTATTTGCAGTTTTATTGGAAATATTTTCAGTTGGATTAGTGTAATAAGTGTACTATGTCATAGAAGGTCCTCAAGTTAAGAAACTGTGTCATTCATTACTGTATATGTCATGTAAAATCAGAAGAGGCAGCATTTTTTGTCAAATAACCTTTTTTTTTTTTTTTTTTGAGTAGATGTCTTCCCTTAAAGCTTTTGACTTGATAGAATTAGGAATTCTTCTCTTGGAGCAACTCTTTTTCCCATTATTTTTAGCAAAGGCAAAGCAGTTTTGAGAAGGAATGCCCTAGTAAATTTTTTACTCAGTGTGGGACTATTATCTAGTGCTTTCCACTTCTCTGTAAAAAACAAAGGGACATGAGTTAATTTACGTGGCTTAATTATACACATTAGGTCACAATAGCCATCTTTAAGTATCACTTCTAGCTCTTCCTCTGTGCTTTATTTGTGCGTAGGTGATTATATGTTTCATCTGCATTGTTCATCTGTTTCTGTGGTAGAACAATGTCTTTGGTGCTTTAGCACTTAGTTGTGGAACTGCCTTTATTTCTTTATCTGTTTTTAAACCAATTTGGAGTCTTTTTACTTCAGCATTTGAGAAGATTCTGCTTTCTAGATTTTATCATGTTTCAGATGCCAAGCTCAAGGTTTAAAAAAACCCTAACAACCAGTTGGCTGCTTTGCACAGTCCTGAAACACATCTGTGATACTCGGAGATTGTCCAGAAAAGAAGTCTGAACTGATTTCAGTTTTTTCACTCCTCTGTGTTTCACCTTTAATCTTTTTAAATTTAATTTAATTTAATATTCTTACCTAAGGAAAAGGGTTTTTTTCTTTCTTAGGTGCATAACAGAGGCAAAGCTTGAAGATTCATTTATGCCACCTACATTTTAATGCCATTTCCCTGTCATCAGGCAACATTGATCCTTTAATTCTTGGTTGGGCTTGCTTAAGCCCCAGCTTTCACCTTGTCAGAGGAAGAATGTGAATTATAAATATTCAAAATTATTTTTTTCATTGCTCTTCTAGTTCATGCTCTCTTTTGTATTTTGGTTCACATTTCATGTTCTGTGGTGCTCCTGGTGACTGACTTGACAAAGAGAAGCAACAGGGGCTTGGTCAAATCTACATTTTCCTGGCTGGCAAATACCCTCTGCTTTATTTTGTCATCAGCCAATGATAGACACCGCACACCCACACACCACGTTAAAAATCAGGTCAGGTATAAATGCATGAGTTCTGGAAAATAAACTTTGCCCAATATTCATGTCGAGCTCATCTCAGTGATCTTTTTCATTATCCCATTTGATGTTTCATCAAATCTGTTTCTTCCTTTGTTGTAGCACTGCATGTTATTGCTTGAAGTCAAGGCTGTGGATTTGCTTTTAGAATTCATCATTTTTAATCTGAGCAGAGTGAAGTACAAATAATCCTCTGCTTTGTTGACTAATACTCTTGCAGCTAAGCAGCAGAGAAACGAGGAAGTGAGCTTTTCACACTCCCATCTGAAACCAGCTGGTCCTGCCATTCAATTTTTAGTGTGCTTGAGGAAAATAACTGTATTGTGTATTACAGCATGCAAGAGATCTAATTTTTTTCCATGCAGTGAGTTATCAGCGGTTCATTGGAAAGGTCATCTTTTGTTGTATCACTTGCTACAAGAGATGTAAAATTTCCTAGAGATATTTTTGATCGATGCAATCCTTCCATTAGAGTTAAATTTGTGAAAATAGTGGACAGGTGTACGACTTCAGGCAAACTATATGTAAATCTCAGATGATTTTTGTAGCAAGACTTCAGAATCTGAAGAAATGTGTGGACTGTAGCATGCACTGGGAGTACTGTTGCAACAATTTTGGTAGCTTACAAAAACAATATGGCTCTGCCTGTACTGTTTTGGCAATGTGGGTTCCTGCAGTGGTCCAAAGAGATTTGAAGCTGTGCAGGCTGATGGCTTTTCACCTAAGAAAGGAGTGTGTGAAACACTAAGTGACGTCTTCCTGTGTAACAGCAACTTCGTCATGCTAATGACAGGTAAGGCTGAATAGACTGGCTGACTCTATTTCAACAACTTCAGTTATTTGGGTTTAAGATTTCCATACTGGACTTTTGTCTGCCAGGGAGCAGTACTGCAAACATCCAGCTGGCTGTATTTAAGTAGCCTTGTCATGAAAGTGTCCAGGAAAAACTGGTGATTACATGGGGGTTTTTAACTCTTTCAAAGAGATTAAGCATCTGCAACACCTCATTTCTTATTTGTCACAGCATCACTCATTACACTTTCTATCTTCCTCTGCACTTTTTTCCCTGCAGTAATGCAGGTCTTGGCTGAATTCTCACCTCTCTGTACCAACGTGTGAGAGAAAAGAAAGACTGTGGTGTATTGCTAGCACACGTAAGGAAACTAGAATCTGTACATGAAATAAAGTTACTCCAGATGTGTCCAGTTCAAAGGAAATTGCAATTTTTTTTCACTATCCCATATCTCATGGTTGGTCAGGTTTATAAATGGTCGTGGTGATATTCAGTGATGGCTGGTTCTGAACATTGTTGCAAGAAGCCTGGCAGCAATGATGTTATACCCAGCTCTCTCCCAGGTTTCTCCTGCAGCTCTGGAGATATTTGATCTGTTTCAAACCATTATTAAAGCTTGATGATAGTGTATGTTATTGCTCATACAAATTTCAGTCCTTTTTTAAGGCCTCCTGATCTCTTGATTTCAAGGCTGTGCTATGACAAATCAGCAGTCTGTCATTGCATTATATTTGTTTCCTTTTATCGCTTTAGATTTGCTGCCTCTCAGTTCCACTGGAGATACCAATGATCAGGAGTAATGACAGCAAATAGGAATGCTTGACCTAAAGATACACCCTGCAGTTTAATGATATATATTTTGTATTGTCTGGTTTATGTTCTTTTGAAAATGTTTCAATTACTTCTGTGAATGGACACCTTTCCAGGGCCTCTCATTTTTATATCTGTGTGTGTTCCTTGAAATGGGTAAGCAAATGGCTCAAAGTACTTGTGTAAAAATTCCCTCAGCATATGCATGGTTTTACCTGCATTAAGACCTGCTGATAAAGCAGCAGCTAGAGCCTCTGTGAGGGGTCGGTGACCACTCAGACTTACAGGAGCATGTCCCTGGCTATGTTTGGGAAAATTATTACCCAGTCTTCCCTGTAACTAGAGGGGGGGTCTTCAGAGTTGAATTGCTAAGGTGCTTTGATGGGATTTGACAGGTATTTACAATGCTGAGATTTTCCTGACCCATTCTGCCATGAGTATAGTGACTTAGATGGTCAGGGTTAGAGCTGGAAAACAGCTCCACACCTCATTACTCTTCTGATAGTCCCACTCCCCAGTGTGGAAACTGCAGTGGGCTGGGATCAGTTGACTGCCAAACTGGCTTTTTTGCATTTTTTATCATTACTTGTTTCCTCTGCTCTGCCAAATTCCTGAGCTTTCCTGGGGAGTGTGCTTTTACTGAGCAATTTCTTGGTCTTCAGCTCCAGACAAAGTTACTTCTGCTGCAGTTTGCAGAGTTTGTCCAGCTGTTGTAGTGTCTTTTGTGCATAGAAATGGAAATATTCTTGCTGGAGTGATGTGTGCATGTGCCTTGTACTCCGCTGCCTCTGGGGTCTTGCAGGTACCAGTAGATACAGGGCCAGCTCAAAAAACTTGTGTAACCAGCAGTGACTCTATCTCACAATAGTTGGCTGCTAGAGAGGGTGATCATTTCTCCCTTCTCACCCAGAGGCAACTTCTTACATTTGACCTGGTAGTTTAAACAAAAAACAACAACAAAATAAACCCTCAACAAAGCCCAAACCACCCCAATACAGGTAAAAATGAATTTTGGAAATGAAAAAGCAAGGAAAAATAATGCCTTCTGCAGCAGTTAGTAATCTCTGTTGAAGAATGTCTCACAGAAAAGTAAAATTGGCAGCAGGAGCACTCCTGCAGTCATGGCCTTAAATTACTATGGATCTCATTTGGCTATTTATTATCTTTTAATCCTAGTGGTCTAACAGGATAGAAGAGAAATAATTAATAATGACAGATTTTAGTTAAAGTTGATTTATTGGTGGTGGAACTAATTGCATGTTCCAGGTGTTCATCAGTTTAGCAAGACAATATTTAACGGTTCCAATTACAATGTGGTTAATTAAACATGATTAAACTGAGTTTACAAACATGCAACTAATTATATATAATTGTATTTGTAGTGGGTTTATGGTATGCATCATGCAAGATATATGTGATTTTTAAAATTTGCATCTTGTAAGAGTCTTATGCTTCTATGTTAATATACAGGTATTGACAGCTTGCTGTGTTTTTAAGCCAGAAATCTACTGTGGAAAAGTTGTAGTGAGATACTGAATTAACAAACAGTTAAGAACCATAAAAAAAGTGGGAGGGGGACAGCAGAACCTGCTTAGAATTTTCAACTGAATTTTTAACTCCTGTGTGAATTGGTAAGAGCTGGTAGTTCTTTGCTATTTAAATTTGTTTGCTATTAAAGCAGAAGCAGAGGTTTTTGATACAGAAAGATCACTGTTCCTCAGGTGCTACAGGCTGCTGAGTCATCCTTAGCACCTGCTTCAGAGGAGATGTTTGTCAGGGGAACAGGGTTTATTGGTGGATTGAGAGCCTCTCAGAAAGGTTTTGGGACTCTCCTGGGCACCCTGGCTCCTGTGGTGGCTTTGCTGGAGATGGAAGGTGGATATGTCTCCTGAGAAGTGGGTGTGAAGTGTGCATCACTTGCTGATGAGCAGGCTTCAGAGCCATGCTCTAAAATAAACTGAAATTGCTGCCGGCTTCATCTCCTGGGTTGGGCTGGGAGGGGTCATGTTCAGTCAGCTGGGAGAGGCCACAGCTGGGATAGACACCCAGACCGGCCAACAGGATATTTCAAACCATACTGACCTCATGCCCATTATATAAGGGCAGGATTACCAGGGGAGTGCTGGATTTTGTTAAGTGGCTTCAGGGTTGTGGTGGGTTTA
>VYZX01002194.1:6875-36495 GCA_013401335.1 Brachypteracias leptosomus | reverse complement strand
GGTTTCAAGTTGCGGGCACTTCCAAAAAGTAGAGGATATCATGGAAAACTGAGTATTTATTACAACAAACACCAGTTTATAATCACTCCCCTGGGAAACTGGTGTAAGTTTAAAAAGAAAGGATATGTATTTCTTAAAGCTACCCCTAGGCATTACAGACACATAGCTCATGGACAGACAAACACACACATATCAGAACAAGGTCCTAGATATTAAGCGTTAGTAATTTGATCCAGTAGTTTTAAAAGAACACACACATACAGCTACAATACATGGCTTAAGCATTATCTAAAAAATAAACCAAAATACTGTAAGCAATTTTTCAAGCAACAGTTTTACATGAAAGAATAGATAGCTATTTTAAAAGGTAAAATAAAACCCACCCAAAACAAACAGGCAAAAAAAATCCAAACCCAACGAACTGTTGTAGGCTGCAAAGCTTTACAGGCTTTCATGCAATTTATTTATGAAATCTCAATCACTCAAAAGCAGTCCAGCTCAACAGCAGAACCAGAAGCATCTTATACAGACCTGCAGCAGTCCTCCTCTCAAATCGATGTATATTTTTGGAATAGATTGCTCTGGGCCAGGATCACCACTGTGCTTACACCACTTGGCTTCCACATTAACAGAGCAGCAAAAAGGGCCCATCAGAGATCTGTCTCTTTCTTTGAGACTTGTTTTAAGTAGAAAATCTTTTATGTCAAGGGCAAAAGATGATCCATGGATTCCTAAGGAGAGAGACAATTAATCTCACTGGTTACTATTCTCCTAACATTTATGTGCTTATTTCCTGAATTCACTTTACCATGAGCCTGGGAATCTCTGCCCACAAGCAATTACTCACACAAGTAGTACCACTGACTTCCATGGAAATACTTGTGTGGACAACTGTTCTCCTCTCCAAGCGGGAGCATTGCAGTCAGGGCACAAGAATTGTGATTTTTAATTTTTTTTAGCTTACTCTTCTGACACTATGGAGTGTTGCAGTTATGGAGCAGGTATGTCTCATGCACATTCCTTACAAAGAACTGTTTGCCAAAACATTATGACTTCTTACACGTGTCAGTATTTCGAAGTTTATGAGAAGAGACATTTTTTATTAAACTATGAATTTTTTTTCAAAAGAGTATATTAAGAACAAGAGCAGCTGCTTCACTTGATTATATTTTAAACTGATAGGAAATAGGTATTTTGAAGGATTCTCTCTGCTTTTGTTCAGTGTAGTAGTTATAAAATATTGTCTTAGCAGAAGAATAAGGGTGATGTTTGAATTCAAACATTCAAAACAATTACTGTCACTCAAAATATATCATGTGTGTTTACCAAAAAAAGTTTGATCCAAACTTTTCACATCATAATCATCTGCACTTGACAAAGCTTTATAAAACAAAAGTGATAATGGCAGGTTAGATTTATGACAGAATTTACACACTCTCATTAAAGACACAAATATTTTTAGGAAAGAAGCACCATCTAGAAATGCCATATCTCTTGTGAATTTTAAGTTGGTGCAAATCACTGTTTAACAAAACAAACCGTACTTAATATTCTGTATTTCTTTTGTATATTTACATGAAGAGTACTACATCTGAGGCTGGCTTAACTTTTTTCTCTTCTGGTGCTCATACTTGGACTCAGCACTTTGATATTGAATGTCACCATACTTTATAAATGCTAACAGCTTATTTTTCTAATGAAACTGGATATTTACAAAAGGCAAAAGATTAAAAAACAACTAAGGCGTACATACAGATATTTCAAGATACGGTAACATTTTTTATTTTTATAACTTTGCTGGTAGAAAAATCTCACAAAAACACAACTCGCTGTTTTGAATACATGTAGTAAAACACCTCCTATGAACCTCTTCTAGAATCCAGAAAGAACTCTGTATGCATTCTGGGAGTTATGATTTCATAATACTGAGAAATATTTATATATGGGATTTTTTTTTTTTATCCTAGCATCGACTAGGAAGGGGGTCCAACAGTCCTCATAGAGATAATGGTATTGATTTCTCTCAAACTTGAGTAGGNNNNGAATTCTATCCAACCTGAGTAGGAACCACAAACAAGAAGAATCTCTCCATTGAGCACGTCTGGAGTTTGAATGATCAAGGGCTCGAGCAACCTTTATCCCATGCCAATCAACAGGACTGTTGTCAGCAAACGGGGGTTTTAGCTCTGGATTATTTAGACTGGCTTCTGAAACCCTGGGACTGGTCTCCAGTGCAATAAGTTTATATGATGGAAACTATTCAGTGTTTTTTGAACACTGAACTTCAGTGATAATCAAGAAAATTAACATCAACACACCCTGATGCCTCTCCTTTTAGTACTGGTTCAGACTTGACTCTGTAAACTGTGGAATAAAGCAGCTTCAAATACAGTCTTAAACCAAGAAAAAGAGGTGTTTTTACAGGAAGATGCTCAATCTAGTTATTTTAGAGGCACTACAATATTTGGAAATTCAATTTTTTTAATACTCCAAATGGAATTTTGATTTTAAAGAGAAGAAATTCATGGTAACTACTGCACAATTCTGCAACATACAGAAATGTTCTATAGTTTCATTGGAATATGCTCCAAGTTGCAGAAATAACAAAAGGGAAAAAGGAATGCCAGAACACAAGTGGTTTTATTTATGTTTTCTTTCACTGGGATTATACTTGGAAGGATTATGCTTTGCAGTCTTCTTGTGTTGTCATCTCAGCTCCACAAAGTACAAAGAAAACACAATATCCAATGGCTTAGAAACAGAACTGAGAATTCCGCACATACTACTTCTGGTTCAAAATCAGTAGTGCCTTTCTCAAACACTATGTAAACAATGAGAAATGAAGACACAATTAAGAATAAAGAAGTGTTGTTAAATTTTAAATAAATGAAATATTACAAGACGCATCCATAGACTGTGTCCTACAAATACTAGGAAAAGCTCAGGGACTCAATGAGAAATTTTTCTTTTTCTTTCTGTGACTCAGATTGCTCTTGTATAGGCAGGAATGACCCCCTCATCCTTCCTAGCAGTTATATCTAGATGACCTTTCGGGGTTGAAGTGACTCTTAGTATAAAAATTAAATTTAAAAAAATGCAGAGAGCATTCAGACAAACTTGCACAAAGTAATGTCTTAAGAAAACAGATGAAGATCAATAAGTATGCACAATCTCTAAAAAGCAATAGTAAGTAAAGACATCTCTGGGCCTGAGACAAGTAAATAGGGTACCGTTATTATGGGAATCCTAAAAGGATGACATTCAAAAAGAAAGAATCTCACATCCTGAGGGAAGGGAATGAAGAAATACCAGTATGTGCTAGAAGGGAGCTTATTTTAAGATTGTTAAATTTCATACTAATATTCAAAGTATATGCTCAGGTAGTGAAGTTGCTTTCCTATGACTAAAGCAAGTATTTCAGAAAGGTAAAGATGCAAAATAATTCTCCTCTGTTTTTTCCCTCCCACACATTGTTTTCAGCTAGTCCTTCAATGCATCTCTCACAAACTTCTATTGCAGAATTATAACTTCAGTTTAAACAGGTTAAATCAAAGCCTCCATTTGAAGTGAACTTGAGATGGCACCACACAGAAGTAATACATCTTCATAAACGATTGTTGTGGTATGTAGAAGTTAACTTGTTCTGTTTGGATTATTGCTCATGAACACCAACACACTTTTCAGTACGTGCAATAATTTACTTCTAGGAACAAATAGTTTCATGACTTCTAAAATACTCCACCAAGAGACTAATAAATATGAAGCACTTGCTTTGGACAGTGTTTAAAAAATGCTTCCAGCTCTCCATTATCAGACTCCACCCAGACCCACGATAGCAGCAAAACACAACTTACACCAGGCTTCTGTGTGCCCTCAGAAGGATTACCTTCAGGATGACACATGCTCAAAAGGAATATCCGGGTATTTTTATACAGTTGGAAATAATGTAGGAGGGTTTGAAAAAAAGCTAGAACTTGCTTGGTAACATCAAGAAATTAGATTGCTCAGAAATTAAGATTGAGATCATTACAAAAGAATAGTGAAGAAAGTTTACTATAAGACATTTCCTGTGATATTTTAACATCTTTCCTTTCTTAGTCAGTAGAGACTTGATATATGCTAACATTTACAAAGCCATCTCTTAGAACCCTAATATAGTTATAAATATAGCTATATTAGCATTTATATATAACTATAATATATCAGCATTTACCAATAATAGGAGGCTCCATGTTTGTTATACTGCCCCATGTGCATAAATCTACTTCTGTGTATAGAAAGAAAAGAGCTAGTCCATTTTAATAGATGCAGCAAATACATTAAAACAACCCTTGCCTTATAGTAGCAATCACTTAGTGTTTAGGCAAAACAGGTGTTAAGAAAGAGTTCTGTTATTTTTCCTGGTTCACAGACAAAGGGAGAGACAGTGTTTTGACATTAACTATGGACTTTTTGTTTTCAAAAACGTTTTAAAATACTGATAGTTGAATCAACTCCAAATGAAACAATTAGAAGAGCAGGACGAGTTCTTTGCTTCTGTTATGCTCCGTGCATTTGCTCTTCCTTAGATAGCTGCAAATCCTCTTTGGTTCACTGCACTGTCACCTAATACAACATAGAGCATGATTTTTACTGCCAAACTTGTATATGGGAAGAGAGTTTAAAAGACAATGGAAACACACATATTATAATACATATAGCAAATAGCACTGGACTATAGTTGAGCTATCTTTTGAAAAGCCTCTTGGAAGCTAGTAGTTTTGCTACAAACCATAGTCCTAAGAAGAAAATTGTCTGAGTTTGGAGTGGGTGGGAAGCAAGACTGTGTCCCAGAGCACAGAACCTGCCATGCTCGTTTGAGCCGGGCAAGATGCACGTGAACGATGTGGTCTGCAGCAAAGGCAGCCGCGGGCAGACTGCATTCCCACCCACAGAACCACAGCACACTCTGAAGGAAGAAGTCCAGGCTCTCGCAAGGGCTCTCCATGCCTGGGCAGCAGAGATACAGCCTGACTGCTGAAGGTTAATTAGAGTGGTTTTCCTTCCTACCTACTTTAATGTCAGACATTGCTAAGGTGATAATCTGTGATATTTACTTCTGAGCATTCATTCATATTTCCAACTTCAGTAGCTAGTTTAAAGTTGCCCAAGATACTAACAGCTTTGAATACATAAATATGCTATTTTATCTAAAACATCAATTCAATTACCTACATGATTTTTTTACTCTTAAGACAACTTCTGATAAATCATGTAATGAGTAGTTATACTACAGTTACACTGCTCTGTTGACAGGTATCCTCTACAAAGCAGCTTCTGAGAAAGAAAGGGTAACAAAGCTATGAAAATAAATACAGAGGAAATATTGCAGTTAATTTAAGAGTCAGCCAATTTATCCAAGTCTGGAAACAGCAGTAGCAAACAAGTGGTGAGATGTAGTAAAGGACAATTTTCCAGGAGAGATTTAGTTAACAATCCACTGACCACACTGGATTTCTCATTAGTGTCAGGCTGAATCTTATGATAGTTCATTTTCCCCATGAGAACAATATTTACACATTACCAATTAACTGCATTTTAGTGAAAGAGTGTTTTTCAGCATTACATGGGGACACATGAGGGCTCTCTAAAAACATGAGATGTGTAACACACGGTAAACAGAAAGTAATGATCTTAAACAGGCCAAACCCTTGAATTCGTCACTAATAAATGTCCCCATGCATCCAGCAGACCTGGCTGCTGGGAGCCTGTTTTCTTCAAATACTTCAAACACTAAAATCCAGGAACATTTATTATTTTAATCCATTACAGGCAGTGCTTGATTTAACTTTATTGGTTGTGGTGGTGGTAGTAGTTATAGTGGGGGTAAAGCTATGTTCTTTTACACATCATTTCAAAAGGGCTTAATTATATTTTATAGCTCAGGCCAGGAATCCCGCTTGTTTTGTGTCTAACAAGGTTCAAATGGAGTTCAGGTCAGTGATGAATCAGAAGTGAAGTCAAAGATGGTTATCTATTTGAAATGAGCTCATCTCCCTTATCTGGGCAGGTACATAATGTTCATTACACTACTGCATACTAAATAGTTGAAAAATCTCAACTCACTTGTTGATATGGCAATTTTGCATTTTGTGATGCCTGATCAGAGAGGGTATATTAAAGTTCAGTTCTACAGGGATTTTCATTTTTGGTAAAGGATGTCTTTGGTATATAACAATTTTAAGTATATTTGCAAAGCTCTATACTGCCTTATCTTATTCTAATTAAGTGGAAAAAACTGCATAATGGAAACTAGAAAAAAATAGTGCTCATTTTGCACCTGTGAGTTCAGCTTTCAAAACTGACTGATCATAAACATTATAATTTTAGTTATCAGCAGTTTTCAGACAAGTGACTAACCATTCTTATTCGGGCTTGACTGATTTCTAAGGAGAGGTTCTTCAATTAATGAAAGAATATCTATTTTCACCTCTTAATTTCAGGTGGTTGGTTGAAACCTTTGGTTTCTTTTCAGGAGACAGCTGGTACCTAAACTGTCACTGATTTATAAAGTTGTAGGTATTAGCATTACTGAAAAATCAGACATTGAATGGTTGCACAGTAAGTGAAGTATTATAAAATACTGGATGCCTCTTAAAATAATTGCCACAAGGTTGAATTAGAATTACAGCTTTGGTATCTTGCTCCTCTTCTCTATGATTGATTCACTGGATTTCAACTACTTTAATAAACTAATAGTCCACAAACCAGAGGATAACTTTTCTTGCAAATAATGCTTGGCAGCACCTGAGCTGTTTCAGCCTCTATAACCCAGTGAAATATGCTTACAGAAGTCCAAAGCTTGAGAGAGACACCCAGGCCAAACAAACTGAACAGGTTTGCCTGCACTCTTGGGATGTGGTTCCCCAGGATTAAGGCCAGTTCAGGTTCAGGCTCCTATGTTCCAATCTTCTTCTCCCTTCAATCCTTCCTCCTCTTCCCTCTTTTACACAGTTCTCTGAATTCTCTTTAGTGCCATCAAGGGCACAAACAAGTACCTGTCCAGTGAGCCAGCTGAAGGAGATGATCTTGCTAGAAGCTGTTCTTTCCCATTGGGTAAGTTTTCAGACAGATGGGTGCCCTGACTCCACTCACTGAACAGCTGCCCAAGTAACAGAGCTAGCGCAAGGCAGAGCGTGGAAATCTGCAGCCACAGTAACCTAAACTTCCTATGGAATTGCACCTTTTGTTTGGGCAGCTGGTGATCTCACCCAATAAAAAATATTCTTGTCATAGAAAAAGAAGAATTATGTTGCCAGTGTGTCAACAATTGAAACAACTTAAGGAACTGGTCCCTAAGACCACGCAATAATGTCTAATCTCTGTGTTCTGTACCTCAATGCACAATGTAGATTGAACTGGAGGAATTGCACAGAAAGCACAAAATGTACAAAGAAAACATTCAGCTTTCACTGTTATCTGTACTTCTTCATGAATGTAAATATTCTATAGAACTGACTATCATGAAGATGATGTATCACCTACTACAGCCACATAAAGCCTTGGGATCCACATAGCAAAAGAAATCCCACTCTCAAAAACTATGCAATTACTTTCACAGTAAAAGATTAAGAGATTACAAAAACAATCATATTTGTTCTGAACTGAATTTCATTTGGAGTCAAGTTATTTAAACTACAAAAGCAGTTCCACAAAATTAGTGCACACTGTTGAATCAAAACCTACAACTAGTGTTCCCCCCACCCCCGCCCCAAGTTAACATGCTAGTTCATCAGTAGCAATTCTGAACCTTGTCACAAAGCACCAGTAGGGAATCTGACCAGGATTAATAGTGGTACTCAGTCCTGGGATTACGTGGTGTCTTGTTTCATGGATTTTAGGCCATCTGTTCTTCCCTCCTACATTATACTCCTGCAGAACTATAAACGCACCTCCACCTCAGGGACTATAGAAAGGAATTAGAATTCTTCTGCTTTTCATTATCACAAGATTCAGTAACTCATTTCATTGTCAGAATAATCCCCTTTTTCTTTTGCGCTTGCAGGGTATGCCAAAATGACAAATAAAATCCCAGATGTTAGAGACCTGATGAGGTCTCCACCTTTTCTTGAGTGTTGGGTTTAAGCTACTTGGGACACAGTGTCAAATCTGACAGGACTCTGATGCCCACACCCCATATTCATTAAGGTTTGTTAGTGATTTGTATAGCTGTCTACAAGCTGCACTTCCACCCCAATCCTCAGTGGCCATTTAAATATTTAGTTTGTCCTCTGGCTTTTACTGACAAAGAATTAATTTCCTATTGTTCAAGTGCTGGAAAGAGTTTATATTTCTTTCTAAAAGTAACAAAGGTCTTCTGGGTGTTGTAAATGGTTTGTTACTGCTGCATATTATTTTAGGTAGTCATATCTAATTTAATGTTTTATTTCCCTGTGGGCTAACTTGCATATCTGCAGCATCCAAAGGCTATGACAATGCCTTAGCAGAGTTTTCTCATCAGTTAACTCCAAAATGAAGTTTGGTCTTCGCTCTACACCAATTCATAGCTGCATTTAATTTTTAATATTTCTGTAAAGTATGTTAAGTGTGCAATTTCTTTCAGATTTAGTGAAAATACTTGCAAATATCATACACTCAACTAGTGTTTATTTTTTTCCCCCTTATTTATATACTAAATTAATCATTTCTGCATATGGGACTATGCATCTGGGGTGGGAAATTCTGTCTATGATCTTTGGGATATTTTATACCCATAACACTCTCTGTTCAGACACTGAACAGCAAGACTTCCCTCCTGTGTCCAGCCAGAGCAAAATAAGGCTGCACGGAGAGGCTACAGGCTTCTTGCTGTCTTTCACTCTGGGGAGAGTACAGTCCTCAGCTTCTCTCATTTGTCTGCTCTTTTGGCAGGTAGGTACTGCTAATTTCAACACCAAACCTAAATTAACTGAAAGTCATGTGTTTGGAATTGCATTCTATTGCTTAGTACATATTGCTAAAAATTATTTCAACTCTAACAGCATGTGACCGTTCTGGAGTGAGCTACATCCCTCAACTGTGCTACCAAGCAATCTCTAATCTGACTGGGGGGTACATGGCACTCTAGCCACTTTTAGAAGATGCCACACACTTCAGAGGACAGAAATCACTGAGCCAGGTCTAATGATAGCTTTTGAGCTTGAGGTTTTTGTCAACAGTACAAATAAGCTGCCAGACACGAGCTAAACGTTTGTTATTTGCTTATGGTACAAGTGCTAACTTGTAACTCTAAGCTACAAAATACAAAATGACTACAGATAATTATTTTATTTAACATCAGTATGACTTAAACTCCTGTCCTTAAGGGTATCAGAAAAACTACACTGGTAGATTCTTCTAAAGTAAAACGAATAATAACTTTTTTTGGAATGGGAATTTTTTTTTGGTTTGTTTTTTGCCAATACATGGCATCCCATTCTACAACAGTATCAATTTACTAAAACCAAAATACTCGAGGTTTCACCGTAAGTACAGAAGAAAACATAAATATTCTAGCAGAAATAGTAACTATTTTGTTACAAGTAACTGTTATTAAAACATTAAAAATGTCCAAAAAATGAAGTCCCTTGACACACTAAAGGTTTAGGATTGTATAACAGTGCAGCAGGATGAAATGGAGGTGCTTTAATTCGATACAAATGCAAAGTGAGTGTTCAACAATTAAAATTTATTTTGTTAGAAGTGAAATAATTCAACTAATTAGCCCCTCTGTTTTTCACAAGCTACATCTTTTTACATTTATAAGAAATTAAGAATAAAAATCAAAACAGGAGGCCTTTAGCTTCCGTGATTAAAGTCTAAAGGGAAAACTGATAATTAAAAAAAAAGTTTTATGGCAAGCTGCTTTCTTAAATTCAGCTGAAAAAATCAAGGCATTACACAAGGTCACGCACTTTTGTTTTTCCCCATAAGGGAGGAAAAATACCGACAATACATTCTTGGGAGGCTTTTTTGCTAAATAATTCCTAGCAAATAGGATTCCTTACAAACCAACTTCATCTCCTACATTAAATCTCATCTGGAAAAGGGGTCGTTTACACTGTTTATAAAACACTGCAACATAAAATGTGTAAAAAACCATATTTCACTAAAAATAGCTTGCGTAAGTAAGGGATTAGAGTAGTTTCTACTGCTATAATTGTTCCTTTGTAGTTTTTTCCATGATGTTTTTGAACAGTGTTTTTAACTATGTTTATTAAAGTCAGCACATGAAAAAGGATCAAAGAGAAAGCTAGTGAGAACCGAAGAAACCCCAAGTGTATTGTGTTGTCTCACTGGGGAGTTATGCAGATTCAAGCAAATAAGTGCAAATTGTTGAGGTTTTAATGAAAATTTTCTACAATTATTGTATCTGAAGTCATTCTATATAATAACATCTGTACAGCAGATGGCCATACTGTACAAAAGGCAAGCAATGCTCCTTTTTCTTCCTCTGTTTTAACAGTACATCTGAGATGACTACTTTTGTCATTGTGCTTAGTTTGGTTCAGCAAATAATTCGGAAAATGCAGCTGCTGCAGATGGTCGCAATAGTTTTTTGACTGTAAAATCAAAGACACAGTTAAGTATTTGCGTATTAGTTTCATTCTAGAAAAAAAAAAAATCTGACATTAACCCTGTTCAGCTCAAAAGGTAAATCTATAAAACCTTTTGTAAAGAGAAAAGTTGTGAAGAACTGATATATTTAAAACCCCCCTGCTCCCAAGACACAGCTACTACACTTTTTAAAAATTGAATTAGCTTGCATAATTTCTTTGCAATAATAAAACAAATCAAGTCAGCAACTGTGATATTCTTCTAAAGTATTTTTAACGTAAGATTATAATACCATTTCCCCTACACTGAGTAATTTATCTTCTTTCCTGAAGTTATAATTTCCACTTTGGTTTCTATCAGCACTTTAACTTCAAATTAATAAATTTAAATACAAATCCAAACAATTTATTAAAATAATTTTTGACAGTTTCTATCAGTTT
This sequence comes from Brachypteracias leptosomus, assembly GCA_013401335.1. Lineage (NCBI taxonomy): Eukaryota > Metazoa > Chordata > Aves > Coraciiformes > Brachypteraciidae > Brachypteracias > Brachypteracias leptosomus. The sequence continues at coordinate 25,480 of VYZX01002194.1, read as the reverse complement.
TGTGGAATTGTATCTTTTGCACTTCTTGAAACTTAAGAAGTTTGTTGCAGTGTCACAGTAGCAAGCAAAACTTTGTGCACGTCTATTTATCTTTTTACAGAGCAAAGATAAGGCAATTTTAACTGGGAAAAAAAGTGTGAAAAGAGTCTGTTGATGTCTATTTATTGTCTGGTTATGAAAATACAGAATAACTAATTTCCATTTTCATTAGATTCAGCATCAGTATTGCTTTACTTAACAATGCTTGTCAGACTATAAACATACTGAAGAATCATGTACAGCTTATGACATGAAAAATAAAGATTGGCTTCCTCAGTCTGCCAGATGAATTAAGAAACAGAACTTCATAGCAAATGTTTCTGAGGCTTATCATGCAAGGCAAGGTACGTTCTCCTTCTCAGAGGATGAAAAACTCCAGGGTAAGTCATATACACTGCTGAGTTTGCCAAATTGCTTTATAGTACAGCAATGAAATGGGCTTGGCTTTGATATATTGAAGCTTGCTGTGGACACCATAAAGTACCATGGGATGGATAATGTATAAATAATAGTGCGGAAGTGATGGAAGGAAAGAGGATTATTTCACAGAAAGAAAACTAGAAGTATTTAAAGGACATTAGAAAGGCCATTTACTCAGTTGCAGTGCCTCCTATGCTAGGGCTGCAATCTGATTGGAAAAGTGTGGGAACGCAGGCACTGTTCCTGCCTGTGCTGCTGTTTATTTATGGATAAATCAAGAGTTTCAGGCTTCAGCACTTTCACAGCCTTTCATGTCCTATGAACCTTAAATTTTTCATTTTAAACTTTTAAAACAATAAAGAAGCACTGAAACTTGCTGGCCTGAGGAGAAATATTTCTGATGAAAAAGAAATAAATCACCACCTCGCTTGGCCTACAACTTGTTCCTCTCAGCTACAGACCATTTTACCTCACAAGCTGCTCTGCCAACTACCTACATCTGGCTCATCTCCACATCATGTAAATGCACCATCTTATTAATCTTATTTAAAGACTAATAAAACAATTTACAAAGACACTCATAACATTTTCATTTTAAATGAGTCTCTGGTATGCTGTTAATTGTACCTAAGGTGTAAAGTTTCCTTGCAGTTCTACAGTAATGAGGCTGAAGCGCCTGGTTTCCCTGGGTGACTTTCAGCTGTGCAGAGGAAGCACATAAAAATTTAAACTTCATAAGCCTGGAGAAGAATAATGGTATGACCCAATATTTAGATAGTAGCATATGTTAGGGTTTCAAACAATTATTTTTGCATTTTTTTTAAACAGAAATATAGGGTCCTAACAAGAAAATGTACTTACAGAGTGAAAACTGTCGAAATTTTGCCCTGTAAAGTATGTGGTCAATTATCAGAATACAAAAATAGGGGTTCTCACAACCACTATTCCAGCCAGAATTCCATCAATAAGTTAGAAACTACAAGCCAGGGGATACAAAATTAAGCACTCTTGGTGCTGCCTCACTGAAAGGAAAACTCAGGTAATGGAGTCTATCAGTGATTTGCTATTTTCTGTTGTGGTATTATGTTAGCTAGAGGAGTTCCCCTCAATGCCCCATGCTTTAAAATGGTTATGAGACCACCACCTGAACAAATCAGTAGCACTTCCAACTTTCAAAAACTCTTACCTGAAGTTTTATGTCCACTTTTAACATTCAGGCTCCCACTGAGGTTTGATAGAGAGACTAACAAACAAGGTTTACTGGGGTGTGGGATGGTTTCCATCAAAACAACCATTTGAACAGTGTGAATGGAAATTTTCTGGAAGCAGGAAAGGGCTTGCCACAAGTTTTCTTGTACTGAAGCCTTCTGTGCAGCACTGGTGTGCGCTGCAGGTAGAAAATCCTTTGTACTGGGGTGTCTGGTTACTGCAGCGACATCCTCCTCCGGAATAACACCAGCTGACAGAGCAGCCTCCTTCCTGGGTTCATCATCATTTGTGGGGTTGATTTTCTTTAAAAACTGATTTATTTGATCAAGCTTGACAAAACCGAGATTTGCTTTCAAAGGTTTTGATATGTCCACATTTATGTCAGCTGTAGGAGTAAATAGGAGAAAGAAATATGAGAAGCTATAGTGCAGTTATTCAAGGAATATAAAAATACTAGGCATTTAGTGGAGATAACATTATTTCTACCATGTTTCATTAAAAGGACTGAATCAATGGTAAAACATAATGAAACAATATTTTTAGGAATAAATCTGAATTAGACCAACATGAAAACTACTAGAACTATATACAGTTTAAAAGGAAGAAACAAGTCATGATGTTGATCTTACTTCCTTTGTTTCTTCCCAGGGATCACCACCGCTACCTGAAAGACACACACTTCATTCGAGCGTGTAGGAGGGTAAATACATTAGTCCCATTAGTCCTTTTGTGTCGGAATGAAAATATACTTCACATTCTCTTCAGTTTTATATGCAGTAGAAATATTTGACTAAACTCCAAAGCCAACAGTGAACATTTTCAACACATTTAAATGAGCAAATAACATGTATATTCTGTTGTTTCCTACATGGCTAATATGCAGTATTCTTCAATGCCTTTTCAAGATGAAATGTGAAATAAAAAGCAAAGATAAAACCTGCAGTATGCTTAGATTTCTTTTTTTGTTTTTTTTTTTTTCCCAGGGAGATTAGAATAACCAATTTTTTTAAAATGTTCTTTGCCGCCTCAGTAAAGGATTTTGGTACTTTCCAGACTGTTAAAAGTCTCATTGAATTTTTAGAAATCACAACTAACATGAACAACATTGACAATAGTGGTATTTAGTAGTTGAGATGTTACAACTACAAAGTTATTTCACAGGTGGGGATGGGTTTTGTGCTGCTATCTGCCTTTTTATCAGTACATTACACTTCATTACAGAAATCCAGTTTTTAAGTTAGTTTTAAAACTTTTTCATTTCAAATTCAGCTTTCATCCAGTAATAAGACAGCTACCCTGGGCAGGGGATAAAGTTTGCTTTCCACTTTGCTGTTTGATTCCCACCATCCCATTCCCAAGAACCAAAAATCATAAAAATTCTGTGCTTATATCCAAGCTAGATTAAATGTTTGGAGAAAACAGCACTACTTAGTTTCAGGTTTCATTATAAATATATATGGGAAACACAGCTTGTTGAAAGTTTTACACAGATTAACGAGTATTTCATCAAAATTAGGACCTAGTTTCAAGTTGTCCAGGATCATGTTCTACTCTTAACACTGATGCAAACTGATGAGCTCAATTCTCCCACTCTTTAGGCAAATTACAAGTTTTGACAATAACAGTAAAGGGCTGTAAGAGCACAGCTTTGGAGCTACTCTTAAGCATAGGTTTATACTGACTTCAGAGAGACCCAGGCACATGACAAAACACTTTTCTGAACCCCCAGAATATCTGTGGGCTCTAAATTTCAGTTAGATGCTTTGGTATCTGAATAGATAAATCTTTGAATTATAAACTAGCACTTTTTCTACAAAGATATGAGTAACATTGATTTAGACCATGTAAGACTTGTTATAGCTGAATTAAAAAACCCAAAACAATCTTAGAAAAGTCTGTAGTATTCCACAAACCAGTTAAATGACATTCAGGACTGAAAAAAGGTTTTAATTGTAACTTACAACTTTAATTAATGGTTTTCTGAAAATGCTTTCTCTTGTGTTAAAGCCTTCCATGATGAACCAGAAATTGTGGCAAAACATTAGCTAACACATGGGCCTTGTAGAAAGGCAAGTATCAAAGCTAGGAAGCTGGACGTTAGAAGTGAGCAAGATTTTAGGCATCCAAAATCACACATGATCAACTTGGAAGATTTTTCAAAATACTTATGTACTGATATTTTTAATTGAAACCAAGGGAAGAAAACTGTCATAACACTTCTGAAAAACTCTCCACCCTTCTTGGCACTAAAGAATCCCCCAAGACTCGCCTGCCTATTTGCACACATTATTGGTCCTCTCCTCCCTTTCAGTGGAGAAAGGAGACTTACAAAGAAAGTAGAGATCCATGTGACATTACGACATTAATTTTACTTGTGACACTCATGTGGAAAGGAGTGTTATTCTGATGAAATGCGAAAACAAAGTGAGCAGTATTTTTAAAANGACTAGGGGTGGGCACCAGGCACCCAGCCAGGGTAAACCCACCACACCCGAGTCTGAAATAAAACTCACACTAGGATTTAGGTTTCTGAACCATTTTGGTACTTTCAAAACAAGTCTCTTATTGACTTAATTTTCCCCATTAGTGATGTAGCAATAAAGGAGTAAAATAGAATAGATGCTCTTGGCTTTGCCATATAATTTTGTAAGTAAGCAAACGAGGAAAGGACCCTTATTGCTTTATGTAACAGCTTTCATATCTAACTGCTTTGTCAAAGGCATATTTTATTGCCAACACTTTCCTATGGTAGCATGGCCCAAAAGAGGAAAAAACAACAAAACCCTACAACTCAAAAACTGCTTAGACATAAGTTGATAGAACAGGACACCAGAATGACAGAGAAATGCAAATGATTTCCCTGTTTTGCTTGGAAACTGCGCATGTCACAGAAAAATGTTGTCATGACTGATAACTTGACAAAGGTTTGTAATAAGTTATTATTATCCAGTGAATCAGCTTCAACAGAAGGTGGTGACAGCCAGAAATGTAAGTGCAGAAAATGTAACTCTGGAATCTTCACTGCAAAATATTTTAACTATCTCATAATCATACAGGTAATTTTTACAACTGGGGAAGGATTCTACAAGGAGATTCTTTGACATTGTAAGTAAAACATTAAAACAAATAAAAATCCAATTAAGCAATCAACATATTTTTAATCTTTGTCTTGTAAAAAGAACTTTAACATTCCTTCTAAGAAACATATTCAGGTGATGGACAGAAACAATGAGAACTGATGAAATACAAAGAGCTAATTATAGCAGCTAATGAAGATAGCTCAAAATGAGCTAAAAAGAGATGTTACAATTTAAAAGGTCACCTAGATGCAGCTTGAATAAAATTTCCAGGGTTCAAAATCCAAGGATAACAGTCTTTTTAGATTATTTCAAACAACTTGGGAAGCACACCACACAACACCGTGCAGATTCTGTACCAGTTGGAAAACACAGGTTCCTGTAATTCAAACAACTCTTTGAATTGTTAAAAACTACATCAGAACCAGGACAGGGCAAAAGGCAGCTCAAAGCCACCTTTAACTCCTCAATTGCATCGTTCTCTCCTTTGCCTACTAGTGACTGGCTACCACAATTATACCCCAATACTTTCTTTAGATATAAGACATAATACCAATAACTTGTTTTGCCAAGTGTTATCTATTTCCAGCAAATAAATAGTAAATAAATTACTGTGCTTATAAATAGATTGCATTTAAGGGAGTTACTTCTGGTTATGTTTAAATCAGACCAAACTAGATGATATCAAAGCATATTATTACACTGTCATGTTTGACTGTAGAATTTGAATTGGTCTTTCTCTCCCAATTTCTTCACTACATCCCTTTAGATTACCCAGTAAATCCATGTCCGTCAATTAGTTTCTAATTACCCTTACCAACTTTCTGAACAGCTACTAGGAAACAGAATGATGAAATAACTATTAAGTTAAAAGGAGATTAGATAAATATAAATAAATTACACTTATTATATGCTCCCACCACACCAGGAGATGACTTAAGAGTGAAAGGAAAAGAATCACATTGCAGTAATGAAATCAGAGAGGGAATTCAGGTCCCAGAGGCGATTCTACAGAGTTTATGTTAATGTACACCTTGTGGGGGACCAAAAATCAACCGGAATAGTTTCCTGAAAACTGTTTCCAGCTATTTTTCTATTTAAAAAGTTCCAACTTCACTTGACCCATTAGTCATCATATTACTTACATTTATTATGTATTTTGAAATCTATTACAAAAAAGCCAATGGATTCAATATGGCCTGTTTGAACAAAATCATAACATCTATAAAAGAAAATCTATGAGCAGCACTCTGAAATTTCTGTCTGAAGCAATTTCTTTCTTTGTCATTTTATTACTTAGAGCTTCAGATAAAAAAAATGAGGGCTATGAGTATTTTACCCTTGTTCACCGTAACATTCAGATTTGTACTGTGAAGATATAATTTTATTCTGTGAACTTGGAATAATGATATTACTCAAAAGGACTTTTTATTTAGTGGGCTAAGGATGAATAAGCAACACAAAAATAACAGAGCTCCTAGCAAGTTGCTTTAGGTCAATCCCAGATCTTACTGAAGTCTTATTCTAATATATGCCACAAGTTAATATACACAAGGTTGCTATTTCTATGACTAATAAACTACCATAGTATACTCTTAATCTGAAAAACTAGAAAGTAAATGACATTAAAATTATTTATAAGCTTTACTTGTAAGACTGAGACCTTTTCACAGATTATGAAAAATGTTGAGCTGTAACAGAGCAAAATGTGACATTTTCCAGGAATTTGCTCACTTCTCATACCCCTCATTCTGTAGTGGGTATTTTATTTTTCCTTGCTAATATAGAAAAGGTCAGGTCATCTTCCCCAGGTTGGACATGGGTCTCACTCTCCCTACCCCAAAAAGGCTTTAAAATATTAAAATTAATAAATAGTACTGCTATAGAAAAAGAAACCCCACCCTATTTTCCATAAACTCTTAGGATGATTGAATTTCCTAGTCCTACACAGTAGAGTAGCAGACAACAGGCATGAAACATTTTATCCCCAGTAATATCCTTTCTCTAGGAGCCACTCATCTTGATGCAAGTCTAACAGAGGAAATGTGAGGAAGGTAAAGGTAATCCTGAACCCTGAGTCTGATTTGGAGCCAGGGTGGCCCTTCAGTAACAGGGAAATGGCTGAATTGCAAAAATTAAATTTAGAAAAATAGGAAAGAGAGAGACATGTAAAGAAAAGAATAGCTGTACTGTTCTCAATTGTCTCTGGTCAGGCATCAAAAGAGAGACAAATTAAAAGAAACTGAAAAGCAAGAAGAATACAAACTAATTGTTTTTATCCTCTAATTCATCATTCTCAATTTGGATCAAGGGAAAAGAAGGAAGAAACTTGAGACAAGGCTTCAGAGGCCATCTGCAGCCTATCTTGTATTCTGCTTCCGTGAGACAGATGCCAATTAGCCTGGAAGAGGCTGGTAGTTGCTGCTCAGTATTTCTACCTACTGCCATCTGTGTTCCGCAGACCCACAGAAGCAGCTCTCTAAGGCCAGCATGGTAAAGAACAGACTTCAGGGACCTTAATCAACTAGGGCCATGCGGGGGGCTCCCCAGCAGTAGCAACCCCTACTTCCATGACCTACTATGTCATTGACATTACCCAAAAGTGACACTAAGGCATGAACAGCTCTACCTAGCCAGTGCCTCACTTCGAGATCGCAGACAAGGCTCAGAGTGATGTAATTCTATTACTTTTTAAAAGTTGTCACAGTTGAATCAAAATAAGTTGTTGTAGGTCAAGAAGACCAAAGACACCATTAATAAAGAGAGTTACTGCTATTCATAGGATGTTGACTGAAATTAGGCAACTGTACAAGTACCAAATACACTATAGAAGTGTGTCAAGGGTTGGGTGGTGAGACCAAAAGCTATAATGGGGGTATTGGGAGGTGATACCATGAAAGGGAAACCCTAGCTAAGGGAGACATTAACTCCCTCAACAATGAGTCAGAGAAGTTGAAGTATAATACAGTGAAATGAAATAAATTGTTCCAGGTCATAAAGCATATTTGTAGAAAAGAAAAGAACCCATAAATACTAACTCTCCATTTTGTGCTCAGCTGCTGAATAATACATCTATTTTCATTTTCAGTACATAGGCATTTAAGAAACTGAATTTAAAATAAGTGTTGTAGACACTGCTTTTAGAAAGGTACTTTGATAATTTTATGCATTATTACACCAATATTACAGACAATAGATGTGTCAAAACCAAAGCAATACCTACGGGCTAGTACACCTGTTTGGAATATTTCTATTTGCCCTCTTAATCAAATAAATATAACTTCATGGCTACAGTGTCAGTGCTTTAAAAACTTGTTTGTAAAAGAGCAAAGATAAAAAAAACCTACTAGAAAGCTCAAAAGTTTTGCAAATGACCCAGAGTTAATTAGAAAAGTCTGCACCCTGGCTAGTTCCCCTTCTCACGTGTCAGCTCTCATTAAATCAAAAAATTCTCATTTCAAAGTTAACAAACGGCATGGTTAACAAAACTGTTAAACTGGGATCAAGTGGGCACATTCCTAGGTTTATATATGATGTCATGCTAAGCAGCCCACAGCTGAACTTGCAAGTAGTATGAATGATTTTTCAATATATTAAGTATCTGATCTAATGCTAATTTTCTCTCTATAGGCTAACTGTGCTGGGAACAGGTGGCCCTGCTTTCAATTATGGAGGGCTAACATGCCAGTGTGAGGCCTGGATTAGTTCACCTTCTCACAGGGAATTTGCCTCGGTTGGGAATGGATTTATTATGGCTTCACACATGGAAAGGAGCTCATGTCAGCTGAGGGCAGTGATACATCATATGATTCAAATTAACGTGCTGTGGACTGTTCCGCAGGGCTGGTACTGTGTATTAAAATGACGACATTTTTAAAACAGCTTGAAAGAAACCAGGATTGCTGAAGTGCAATGGTTCCAATTTGTTCCAACTAATCTATCACCTGCTGGAGGTATTATTCTAGTGGGCTTCTGGTAGCTGCTATTTTACAGGTTTCTCCAAACCACTGACCTTGCTAATGGATACAATTGTTGCCTCTGCAAATAGGGGGAAAAAAAGCTGGAGTGTCATGGTGCAGTTTTGGTTTTCGCTTTTTGTGCATAAACCTAGATCCAGTGATGTGCTCTTCATGGTGAACAAGCAGTGCCAGGGAGGGACTATCAGGAAGGAGTCTAGGTGTCTCAGTCATCACTTTATCTTCCAGTGGGACCTGGCATTTCTTAGTTTGTCTAGATAGTTTCTTCAGCTGAAATTATTTTGAAAAGCTAAGTAGCAAGCACTGCAGTTATTTCACACCTATCCTAACGTCTTCCCAAGAAACTGCTGGGGGAAGAGGACTTTGGCATAAAACATCTTTTGTGTATGTAAGCATTTTAAGGCAATTTGTACTTCATAAACAGGTTTTGTATTATTTGCATGCAGAAAGAATACATCAAAAAGACAGCTTTTATACCTAAGAAAGCATAGTTGATTTAAAACAAATAAATCCAAAGAAAAGGCTAGAGGGTAAAGAGAATACATTTTCAAAAGTATTAAAACAAGATGGTCATCTTTGTTCCTCACCTAGTGAATAATAGCTAATGCTGAAGCAATAAATAGTGTACATACATGTATTAGACGAGAAATAAATGTACAAAGCAGTAACAGACCGAATATAAAAGAGAGAGGGTCTCATAAACTGATGTAGATAGAATTTAAAAATTTTTAAATAATTAGTTACTGTAGAAAGATAAGGAATAGTCCCTTAATATACTGTGGGGTTAAAGTTGAGGTCTGCCCCCACAGGCCTGATGATGAATGCTTATTTCTCCTAGGATCCTATTACCTTAAATCTGGAAGAAATATCATTTTTCTTTAGTTGCCAAAAATGTACAAAATAATCAACTCATGTGGCAAGAACTGCATTAATGTATCCTGTTATTCCTGTTTAATTAGTGATTTTCAAGTTTAGCTACTTGCTGTAGTTTTTTGATCTCCAAACTAATATGGACTGACAACCTGGTTTCCTGTGTGGTGAAACCATACAATTTTCTCTGGAATACTATCTACTCACCTATTTCAGCTGACAAACTATTTACAAGGAACATTGGTTTTATCTAACACAGCAAATATTGGAAACCACTTGCAGATTTTTTCTTTTAACTGCTTGCATAGTGGTTTGCCTCATGAAGCAGAGGTATGTTTGACTGTTACATTTGAAATTTAACCTCAGCACACTAACAATGCATTTTGTAAGAAAAATGACATTACAATTAAACCACTGAACTTTGAACACTTAAAATCTATGCGGAAAACTGTACAGTTATCCCAACAGCTACATCCAGACTTTTTACTGCACAGACACAGCTTTTAAAAATGTGCTTACTTTTCAGAACAGCAGATCAGCTGTATCCAAGAGGTAGCACTTAATAGTGCATCCAATGCGTTTTAGTAATATACTTACTGTAGTTATAAAACACATATACATAAATGAATATGAAAACACACAGTAGGTCCTTAGAAAATATGCCAGTGAGTAGCAGCACTACTTGCCAAATATTTGCCAAAAGAGAGTAGGTCTTTCAGGCCTGCATCTTAAGTGTACTCCAGCAGTTCATTTATTTATTCAATTTATTAACTGTGATGTCTCCCATCACAAATATCGTTTGCTTGGTGATCTTACAAGAGCTCTCTGGAGTTTTGCTGAGGTTCTCATCCTCAATAAACAACTGCCAGCTTAGTTAGGATCTGGTGTTGTAGATGCTTTCTCCAGGCCTGCTGACAGCCAAGCTACCTCACCCTGGAAGAAGCTGTGGTTAGAGGACTTTCCCCCCAGGAGAGTTAGTAACTTATTTTCCAGTAGCCTGCTGAGGAGCTGTCAAGCTTTCATAACCCTTTGCATGTGCTGTTCTGATGCAATCACATGCGGAAAGTGCCTTCCATTACTCATCTGATGAAACCTCCAGTCCCCAAGGAAGGCTTCTTGGTAAAGGTTAGTTTATTTGAAGAAGGTCTAGTAGTGGCAACAGTTGAGGTTAGAAAAATCTGCGAAGGAATGCAGAGCTGTTTTGTTATATTACACTGGCAAAACTCTTCATTAAAATTCAGAGTAATTACTGTTGAGTCATGTGTAATGATAGTTCCAATTAGCAGCAGAAAGATGTTTAAAAAAGTGCCTTTTGGCTAAGAAGAGATCCTGGAGGAAATCTCTGAAGTTTGATATGCTTTGTGAGAATAAATAAGACTGCGGCTTATGATTCATTAATTTATGTTTTTTCAGTTCCCTATTTAGCCAAATACCATGGAGAGGAGAGATGTAACACTGATTTGGGATCTGACTGAATGGTTGAGAACGGGGCAGAAGCTGAGTCTACTTGTGAATATATACAAGCTGGTACCAACTTCCACGTTTGCTAGTTTAGTTAGAAGTCTGTCCTGACAAGAGAGTATCAGGGAAACACCTTTAGGTGTGTAATACACTAAATATAAAGGTTGCACTGGAAACTACAGTGAGAACCCTGAGAAAAGAGGAAAGTACAGATGAAGGGTCTGGGAATATGGGAATCTGACAGATGTGGGGAGAAAGGACACACAAAAATTGAGAAAAAAAAAAAAAAAGGAAAAAATGGTGAAAAGAAAATAAATCTGGCAGCAGTGACCAAAGGATTGTAGCCTTAAATGAAAATACAATTTCATTTCAGTTTTCTAATAGAAATAAAACCTCCTGATTCTTGATATCCCTCTGCTTTCATCAGATATCTATAAAGGCCACTGAATGTAGGTGTCTCTACCCTATGAAAATCTATTAGTATCAATTAATCCTTTAGTTCAAATGGCCGTAGAACATGCAGTGGGTCCAAAGGTTCAAAGTCCGATTAATGAAGCCAAATAGGGATCAATATAACAACAGCTCTGCATTGTTAAGTGGTTTTAAAATCTTCTCTTAAAATAATGCTTTTAAGTAAGCACAGAAAACCAGAGAAAAGGTAATAATGAGGTTGTTAATGTACTTTATTCTTTCCTCAAGACCCTTTCCTGTCTGTGTGTAAATAATGGATTTTCAAGTTACTTAACTACAGTTTTTACAGTCAGTGGGTAAATATGTATGTCTCATTCTCTGGTTATTCAGTTTGATATCCTGGGGTCTGATATGCCAGAAGTGATTACTGCTTCACCCAAAGACAATATGACTCGTGTTTCCAATATCTAAATTTCTATGTTTTTAAGTACCCTGGAAAACTAAATTGTGTGTTGTAAATTGGTAACTTTAATATAATGAGAAAACCTTTCATTTCCCTGTGCCTCAGTTGCCTTCCATGAAATGGCAAGGGCACATATTCTATCACCCATGACAGGGTTGTGCAGGTAAACTGGTATTTCTGTAGTGCTCACGTCATAAAGCAGCAAGCAACACAGAGGAAATAAGTAATTTGGCTGTAGAATCAGGCTTAGATAGTGTGCTGTTGGACTGTTTAAAAGGTAATTGAATGAACAGGAAAACCCAGCACTGAAGAGTTGCTCACTAAATGACTGATAACAGCTCATTCTGCGTCATCAGTAAAGTAAGGACACTCAGGGAAAAAAAAATTCTTACACAATCCAACAAATTATAATAAATACGCATAAGAGAAATGAATTATGATGGCACAGGAAAATGTAAATATCTTTTCTAGCTTTTAATATAACCTCAAATCTATTCTGCATAGTAATGTAGTTACAAATACATAATTCACAAAGTAGAGAACGGATGACATACTTAAATTTGCAGGATTTTCTGACACTCTAGGAGTGAGACTTCAAGTCACGTTATTTTAAGTAAATGTTAATAAACCTTCACACTACACCACTTATATTCTGTGATAATTAAAGAAACACAGTATCACTATTCTTAAAAGTTTACAGTATCAACACTTTAGATGATAAGAATATGCAATGTCAGGTATCCAGATTCCAAAGAATCCAAGACAAGACAGCTTATAAAAATCTTCAGAAACATTTTGAATGTCAGCTTTTATAAACAGAACTAATAAAATGTCAGTTGGTCTAGGGCTAGAATCAAGTACGTGTCATTCACTCAGGAATTTGCCAACCTCAGCCTTCTCGAGAAGTAAAATTTCTGTATTTACCATTGGAAGAAAATAAATAATTAGACTTTAAAACTATGACTGGTAGAGGACTGACCATTCCTCAACTTCAATTTCAATTCAGGGTAACTGCTGGAGGAAAATTTCACATTAATTTTCAAGCAATACAACATTTTTCTGATGATCCAATGTGTGTGCCTATGTGTGCATATCTACAAATAGATTCAAGTAGAAAATAGAGATTAAAGTGCAACGCTTACCTGGTCCATTAAGGAAGTCTTTAATTTGCACAGTGATAAGAGGAGACGGAATACCACTTTTAGCATCTACCTCTCCTGCTACTGTCTGCAACCAAATCTTGGAGTAATCCAGAGCCTCTGGTAGAGTCTTCCCAGGATCTACAAGTGATAATGATTATAGTCATTAATGATATGCCAGGAATATGATATATAACAAAATGCTACATACAAAGATGATTAAATAAAATGAAAAGGTTTAAAATGTAACACAATAAGTAATATTCCTAATTTGACTGTTATCCATAGCATTTGTGCCTACAGAAAGATGCCTCTGTATAACAGTCCATGCCTACATAGGCAAGAAGGCAAAGCTGTAATTACATAAAATGTAGAAAACCTGCAAAAATACAAGTAAAATATGAGTAACCACAAGATGACTTTAAATAGCACACAATTTTAGATTTAATTATGGTAACACTTAAGCAGTCCTTACAAGAGAATCTGTACTCAAAATCTGCAACATCAAGATTGTATTTTCATTGCTAGGTAGAGAAAATAATAATGGAAAGATAAATGATAAAGGCTAAAAGACCAGAATGCTACCAGATCTCAGGAATAGAGCATGACGACAATGTGACTATATCACTCTCTCTGGAGTTTCACTCAATAGTTAGTAAGTAGCTATTCTTGCATACCACCTTGAATTGTATTCCTTTCATTAGTCTACAATATTACAACAGTACATTAAAATTAATTTTCTCCAAGTGGTATCCTTAATTTTCAGTATATCACAAATGGCAAAAACAGTAGTGTAAAAAGGCTTTTTAATCTTTAGGAACTCATGACCTTCATAATAATAGTCCTCAATTCCAGCACTACAGGTCTCAAATTCTAACTAATCAATTATTTCTTCTTCTCCAGACTGCTATGTTAATTATTGAATGTCTGCCTCATCCTTACTAATTTAAGGAGATTTTCTTGATGTTATTCTCTCCCATTTTCAGTCAGTGAAAAACTGCTAAAATTGCCTTATTTGAGTTTTACTGAAGGGATTACTTTCAAGAACTGTATTTACATACCCACTATTATAGTCAACATATGGTATCGTGGTATAACAGTCATATGTGGACTGGGTATATAAAGTCAGCTTTGGAATTTGTATTTCTTGACCTTATCATGTGATTCATATAAAACTTAGCACATATGAACCCTTATGTGATTTCAAAGAACCTACTGAAACCAATTGATCATGACTTTAGATCTATATGAGAAAGATCAAAAGTTAGCACATTCTTCTGTTTTTATTTGATCAATTTTCAGGCAATGACTTTACAGCAGTATTTGTACTGCATGGCATATAGATTACAGCCTTTCCGTCCCTTTATTCCTGCTGTACATTTATAAAGTCAGCTCTCAACAGTTATTTAAGAGCTGTCACTGCATACAATAGATTTGTATATATTTCCAAGTGAATGTCTCCATTTTTATTTTTCTTAGCCCTTTCCTTTAATTACACTAACCAGAAGGGTGTGGCACACTCCCTTTTCTATAGTAACTGCTTTAGGGAATATCTTCTTTCCTGTGTTTGGAGTTTGCCAAGTATACCACAAATAATAATAATAAAAAGTCTCTACCATCAAAGTACACATCTTTTCCAAAATATAGTTCTGTAGCTGTTCTGAAGAAGGATGTTATCTTTGACCTGGATCTATACCATATCATCTTGTTTTGTGCTAGTAGATCATCATAAATAGGAAATATGCTGATGTTTTTCAAAATATATAAAGCATTGTAAAAATTACTGAACATTGTGCAATGAACATCACTGATTCAACTATCATGACATCTAAATTATTGCTCCTTCAGAAGTATTAGTATAAACATTTAAGGGTACCAATATGGGGCAAAATGTTGCAATATGCCATGCCACATTTCTTAAAGATATCATCACATACTGTATATAGTATCTTAGATTATCCACCGACTTCTCAGAAAATCCAGGAAATTCAGTCAAACATTTATTTTGTGTAATACATTTACAGATCCTCTTATTATCCTAAGATGTGTTTATAAGACCTAATAATTATTTCAAAGGTGTAGCTGTTCAAAGATGAAAATATCTCTGATGAAAAGAACTTACATAGCAGAAAATCCTTGCATGACGTAATACATTAGCTATACAAACACTGCCCTCAGGGCACTGGGAACTGCAGCACATAAGCACAGAATCAAAAAAATAAAGGAACAATGGGTCTCTCAAGAGATTATTTCGCCCTATCACGTCTCCAAGGAGTGCAGCACTGTCACCTCTTCATTAGCCAGGGCACTGCAGGGCTGGGAAACATGAATAATGAGATGGACCACAACACAAAGAAATCTAAATGCACAGAATTAGCCTGAGTTCAACAAAACATATTACTTTTAATCCAGCACTGGCCTTGGTGATTTCAATCTTATTTATTTTTTTTTTTTTAGTTCAAGTGAAACTGTATTATTTTGAAATAGAGCTAATTCTAGAAGCAGGATACTTACATTGACACAATTTTGCATCAGAGGTAATAATTCCAAAGGCCCCTGTATTTGAGTGGTTCCAAGCCCATGGCATATAGCCAATTTGGAACCCAGGTAACAGACTTGACCATACATCCAAATATGCCAGATATGGATTGATAAATATATTTTTACATAATGAGAAGAAAGCTAAAATCCAGAGGTTTCAAAACTGACTATGCTGGTGTGTATCTCAAAAACTCGAGGGGAGCTCCACATAGGAGCTATAAAATCTGTCTGGGTAAGACAAATTAATTTACGTAAAAGGTCAAAAGACTGAAATATGTGTATCTTGATTAAAATACAATCTAACATAGAAAATAACATATGCATTTTCATAGGACTAAGGATTGGGAAAGGAATAAAATAATATCAATCAATCCCTCTGCCAAGGGCATAGGTTTTACTGGAGAAGCAATGGAATGAAAAAAGAGAACATTTAGGCTGAAAAGTGAGGAATTCCTGAAGGACTCTTCTCCCTCAAGGAAATGATGGAAACATTCAGAATGTTTAAAAATATACTTGACGGAACACTACAAAATATACAATAGGGAACAATTATGCATCAGCAGGGAACTGGTCTGAATAATGTATTATAATAGGTCATTTCCATTTCCATTTTCAATGATTCTCCCAAAAATCAACACTTAAATTTGCAGTTATTTGTATAAAGAAAATGCTGGAGAAAACCCAAGGGATGCATATATAAGTAACAGGAGAAGCTAGAATTACTCCACAGCAAGCCAAGAGAGAAAAGAAAGGCTTGAGAAGTGAAGAGCAGTGAAGACGGCCAGAAATTCTATCCTTTTAATACATGTGAAAAATTTGTTTGTGGCAGCAAAAGAAAAATGGTGAGACAACTATTACAGATTAACAACCAAGACTGTAACTTAACATCTGTAAGACTGAGAATCTGAGGCTTTCGATACATCCACATTTCCCTTCCTTTTTTTTAGAAAAAAAAATAATCTCTGGCTATGTTTGGATCTACCCAAACATCTAAACTCACTTTTGGTCTTGCTAAGGTGCAGACCTTAGCTCTGAACTTCACAGTCAATGAGGTGTCTTCCTAAACTTGATTTGAATTTGTAAGCTTTTGATTTCACCTCTATCCCCTTGTTCTTAATTTAACAGCAGAGAGTAAAACCCCCACCTCTGAAGAGAAAGGCGAGTAAGGGGAAAAGAAAGGAGGAAGGCAGGAGAAATTTCAAATCTTGAAGATTTTCATTCTCCAAAATGTGGTATTGTTCCAGTTTGTAGCTGAGAACCCAGGCAGCTCAGGGGACATAGCCTGTGAGAGGTTTAAACGAGGAGGATCAGCAATCCACAGCACCCCATTAGCTGCCAGGCAAGGGACAGGGCTACCAAGCATGTGCACGGGATGGCAATGTGGTCTGTTCAGCTGGAACTTTACCCAGACCAAATGAGCTCTGCAACACACTTTTATTTCAGTGGATGAATCATATTTTGGTCCGTAATCAATTTTAAAAGCCAGTAGGATGCTGCAATCATCTCTACATTTCAAACTCTGAAGTGGAACATTTAGTCTTGTTTTAAAAACGGTTTCCATTGGAATTTAAAGAACACAAGTGGGAAAACATTTCTACTAGCGTACTCACAAGTGCTATGTCAGGAAGTTCAAAAACGAGCCTTTACAGTAATCTGAGGAAATGTACATTCCCGGGACAGCTTGTTTTTATGGGTGGGGCTGCACCCTTCCCACCCCCTCCATGGATGCAGATGTACTGGACAATAAATATACTCTGAGGTGAACAGGTGACACCCCAGCAGAACTCCCTCAATGCTATGCTAGGAAACAGCCTTAAATCCTCTCTGTCTCGTAGGAAGCACAGGCTGACAGAGAGGCCGTGAATCAGACTTCCTGCCAGCGCCAGCCTGCGCTGCTCTCCACACAGCCTGGGCTTTCCATTAGATCAGAGGTTACACGTGGTCTTAGCTACTGCATCTGCTCTTCATGGACCCCCTGCCATCAAAGGTGTGGGTGTAAAAAAAAATAAAATCAAATAAAAATTAAGAATAATTCTGGATGACCTCACAATGCCTGTTTTTTGCAAATGCTTCTCTGGCAGAGGTTGCAGAAATTCCATGCATAACAGATATTTACTGAGACATTTCTTTCCCTTAGAACAACCAAGCACCACAACCTCCTCTTTGAAAGCAAACAAACAAACAAATAGGAAAAAGATTTTTCAAGAATGCCCAGAGCACAATCCTCAGGAAATGAGGCAATTTTGTAGCTGGATTACATTACCTGAAACAAAGCAAATAAAGATTTAAAAATAATATTTATAAAAGTGAGTTATGAGATTACATTAAAAACAATTGCACCCACTTTTATTTAAGTGGAAATGGCCAATACTCTGTTTGCAAAAACTAATGGTTAGCAGATGCCTTTTTGTTAAATTTAGGATGGGCATTGAATAAAAAAAGGTTGTTTTATAGTATCTTTCAGGCTACTTTTACAGAGTCTTACAAGTAAACTCTGGGAGCAACTAGTCTTTTTAGTGGTGCTTATTAAGCAGTTAATATTTATTCCATTATTTTATTTACTTTGATTTGAAGTGCAGCATAACTGCAATTGAGCTGTGCAATTACAAAAATAATTTAAAACACAAATGAAGCAGTTTAGTACAATCATAATAAAATCGAACTAACTTTTTAATAACCCAATAAGTCTCCTCCTCTACAAACTGACTTCCCAGTGGACTTGGTTGAAGAGAAGAACTGAGGAAATTGAAAGCACAACCACCAGGTCTTTAGCTCCAAGGCGGGCAAATGTTCACAAATACAGACACTAGCCTGATGGAAATGTGGTTCTACTAACTGCCCATTAATGCACTAACAATACTTAACTTTAAAGAACTTATTTCCTCCTATTTTATTCTTAGGTTTTTATTTCTTTCATGTTTCAGATAGTAAGCAAAAAATAAAGACAGTCAGTGACAGAGGAGCCAAGTTCTTTGGATGAAGTTTGGTGTTTCAGCCA
>VYZX01002191.1:0-24484 GCA_013401335.1 Brachypteracias leptosomus | reverse complement strand
TCTGGCCACCAAGGAAGAGATGGTGAAACAAAATTTGTTTCACCCACAGTCTTGGGCAAGAATGTCTGGAAAGCTGGCTGGTGGGAAAGGACCTGGGAGAGTTGGTTGACAGCTGGTTGAACATGAGCCAGTAGTGTGCCCAGGTGGCCAAGAAGGCCAAGAGCATTCTGGCCTGCATCAGAAATAGTGAGNGCCAAGAGCATTCTGGCCTGCATCAGAAATAGTGAGTCTAGCAGGACTAGGGAAGTGATTATGCCCCCTGTACTCAGCACTGGTGATGCCACACCTCAAATACTGTGTTCAGTTCTGGGCCCCTCCCTAGAAGAAGGACATTGAGGTGTTGGAGCATGTCCAAAGAAGAGCAACAAAGCTGGTGATAGGTCTTATGAGAAGCAGCTGAGGGAACTCAGGTTATTTAGTCTGGAGAAAAGGAGACTCAAGGGAGACCTTATCACTATCTACAACTACCTTAAAGGCAGTTGTAGCAAGATGGGGGTTCAGTGTCACAAGTAGCAAGTGATAGGATGAGAGGAAACAGCTTCAACTTGCACCAGGGTAGGTTTAGAATGGATACTAGTAAAAATTTCTTCAGGGAAAAGGTTGTAAAGCATGGGAACAGAACTCGCAGGGAAGTGATTGAGTCACCACCCCTGGAGGTATTTAAAAATGTGTGGATGTGGTGCTTAGGGAGATGGTTGAGTGGTGACCTGGCAGTGTTAGGTTTAGGGTTTAGCTCGATGGTCTTAAAGGTATCTTCCAATGTAAATATTTCTATAATTCATTGATTCTATTCTATTCATTTTTGTAAGCACACCCACATTACACAGGGAGATACCACTCACTGCTCTCCTCTCACTGCCAGCTATTCTAATTCACTCGCTCATATTCTGATTAACTGTATATTTCAGGAGCCTGGTATTCCACACTGACATCAATCCACCCATCACACTTCAATATCAAGTTCACTGCTTATGTATTCTCTTCCTCAGTTTCAAGCATTCTTACCAGTTTGTATTGATAGTTCTGATAAGAAGCACTTCTTACACTTTACTTTTAAATTTTTATTACTTCTGTTTATGAACAGAATTTATGTATAATCACTTTGTAACAAATTAGTCATACTTTGTTGTCTATCAAATAGAAATACGGGAATAATAATTAATAATGTTTATTAAATGTAATATCTCAAATGTTTTATGCTGGTAGCTATTATTGCCTAAAAGGAGCTGAATTTCAAAGCTATGAAGGGTTTTTTCTGTCTGTATAAAAATAGAGAAATTGAAAAGATAGAGCATAATTATTTTTTTTTCTTGTAGTTAGCTTACTTTTACATTGGTATATATTCCTAATTTTTGAGTAACATGATGTGGTGGTTTAAACTCTGCCGGGACCGGGCACCACGTACCCACTGCCCCCCCCACCCCCTGAACGGGAACAGGAGAGGTAACAAAATACAAACCCTGCGGGTTGAGATAAGGAGAATTTAATACAACGATGCAAAAGCAACAATCACAACAACAGTAACAGCAACAGGGACAACAATGTACAAAACAAGAGGTATAAAGGTACAGAACGCGTGGATACAGCTACAGAAACAGAGCGAGGCGGCCCAGGTGAGACAAAGCCAGGACTGCTCTGCCCTCGAGCCTTAAGTACCGGACATGACCTCAGCATGGTATCGAATAGCAACTCCTGGTGAAAATTAACCCTATCCTGGCTGAACCAGAACACATGAGGAAGAAATTGTGAACTGAGAATATTACCCTTTATTTACTTTTAGTCCAGGCTTGTCAGTTATCTACATCAGTCAAAGATGTAAAGAGTAAAATAATAATAGCAATAATCACATCAACAACTGATAAAGCTCCCAACATCTCCTTATAAGGGAAAACATTGTTTCCACTGTTGTGTGTGGAAATTTAGTCTCAGATTTCCCAAACTTCTATTTCATACAAGTTTTTGATGGTATATTTTTCAATTGATGAAACATCACATGGGAAAGTGTCTTTTCTTTTTACAAATGAAGCTTTGCAGACTTTTTGTTGATCTCCAAATAAAGAATATAATTTGGAAAAACCCCAAACCACTCCAAAACTACCAGCTGCTTTTTTCTTTTTTATTTTTTTTAAAGTATACATTGCTCTTATGAAGTAATCTGTTGCATTTTAATGATGATATCTCCTGAACATAAGTTGGGATAAATCTTAAGCAATGGAAAAAGAACTAATTTCTTTTGTGAATTCACATATTTGATTACAAAATATTAATTAAAGACTCAAAAGATACTTGTTTTACTTTAGACTGATAACTGCAAAGATAAACAGTTTTTCTGAGTGTTCTAAACTATAACAATTTATTGCCCTTCTTGAAGGAATGAAAGATCTCAAGTAACCTGTATTTCAATAAATGTGAAATCTGTTATATTTGTTGTGGCACAGTAAGCTATAGCGGAAAAAATATTCCATTCAGTTCTAATAATTTTTGAAGCTTTGTCTTTTCATGGCACTGGAAATCTGTGGTGCCATTTCACACAACTGATTCACATATATAACAGTAGCAAATTGACTGATTTTTTATTTTTTTTTTTTACAGATGGTTGAGTATGGCTATGAATATTTTGAGAAGCCTGAGTATATATTTTTTTAAATACTCTTTAGTCGTTACAGAAATCTCTTGAGCTTGTCTTGCATCAAAGAACAGGCTTTCCTCCTTCCATCATTTCTGCGCAACTAGGTACATCTATGAGTATATGCTTCTCTTAATAGTATGTCTGTTTCATAACTAAGAAATAAACCCAATAATTTTTTTAGTATGAAGCTAAAGTGGAAAATACTTATTTCCGTACTTATTATTTGGTGCCTTATAATGAATGACATAAAATTATTTAAAATAATAATTTATCAACTAACTTTAAAAAAAAACAGCTAAAGAAATATTATTTTCTAGTCCAATGTTTTTAAAGACATAAAGCTATTTTGTATTTCCTTATAATTTTATAACATGTTATTTATTTATTGAACTACATATAATTTTCTTGAAAGTTTTACATGAACTGTTGATACTATTTATGTGTTTAGACGAAGAAATGTAGTCTTGAACAAGAATATCTTTACATCTCAAAATAATTCCAATTCAGTTGTTCATAAAAAAGTAAATACTCTTCAAAGGAGAGGACTGAATCTGGATATCTCACACACATTGCCATAATAGCTAAGATCCTGAATGATTATCTTGTAGCTGTGCTTTCTCCAGCTCTGTGAATAATACTTTATGGTTCATATCCCCTTATAGTCATTGTAGAATCGGTTTGTTAAGACTTAGGTAGTTCTGAATGTACCTCCTCAGAGAAAAGTAGCAAGCTACTAAAAAATATCAGGATAGTAAAAGATGTCATGGAGCTGATTTTCTTGGAGATTTGAAGGATGTTGATAGTGACTAAATAATGCATTCGGTCCAAATGTATGATATACCATGTACATAAAGACACTGTGGATGCAAATTCATTATTTTTTAACCCATTTCTATACCCAAAAGTTTGGCCCTTTGAAGCAGATTTTCCTGACTTAAGGGACTATATAAATAAATAAATAAGATACTTGAAAACTTAATAAATTGCTAGCCATGGTTGACTATTTCATTTTCTTTCTCATTTACATCGCACATCCTGTGATCTGAATGTTGATTTACCTTCAGCATATTGCTCTGCAGGAAATGGTGTATAATTGGTATTCAAATCATTCTATGTATACTACTAGTAGGGGGTTGCTTCTAGAAAGAGAAAATGTCTTAAGATTCATTTAAAAAATTCAACATATTTTCTTATATCTCATGTTTTTTTTCTGAAAGAATTTAGATTCAAAAGAGTAAAATAAATTCCACATTTAATCAATAACAAGATTGTGTTTAGAAAATAAATGATACTCTGTTAATGTAAAAACAATGCACTCCATCACAATAATTTACATATATTATTGATCACTTGAGTACACTTCATTTGATATTCTGTGACATGACTTTGAATAGAACAGAACAGAATGACCTCCACATTGTCTTTTTTTAAAAAATCTAATAGCATGGCAATCTTCAATACTGAAATCAGAAGCATTTTTCTTTACTGTGAGATGATTAAATATATAAAAGTTTAAAATGCTGTGCAACACTATCTAAAACTGTAGTACAAAAATAATGGGATTTGGATATGTGTGCATTGTTCTATTCAATTCTCTTCATCTCGACCTATGGGGTTTTGCCTTTTTCTCCCTTTTCTCCTTCCCATTCCACAGGGAAGGATGGTGGATATGGGGGTGTGAGTGAGTGGCCATGCGGTGCTCAGCTCTTAACTGGATCTAAACCACAAAACAGGGAAACTCTATAGCTAAATGGAGCACAGGACAGCTTTTGCAGAGTATGATCTTGCAGAGACAGAAGTGCCTATGCAACTATTTCAGTAACATCACACAAAGATGAGATTGCCTACATAATGGTATGAGAATTGGTTGTACCCCATGCAGGGGGACCTTGCCAGCCTGGAGAAATGGGCAAACAGGGATCTCAGAAAGCTTGTCAAAGAGGTGTGTCAAGTTCTGCAGCTGAAAAGGAATAAATCCATGTACCCATATATGCTGGGGGCTTACTGGCCTGGGAGTCCAGCTGCACACCAAGCAGAACATGAGGTAGTAGTGCATCCTTGCAGCAAAATCCCCAACAGCTTCCTGGGTGACATAGGGAAGAGAGTTGCCACCAGGTTAAAAGAGGTGATCCTTCCCTTCTACTCAACCCTGGTGAGACACATCTGGAGTGCTGGGTCCAGTGCTGTGGTCCCCAGTACAAGACAGGTATGAATATACAGAATTAAGTCCAGCAAAAGGCCACAAAGATGGTCAGGAGACTGAAGCATCTCTCATAGGAGTAGAGTCCAAGAAAGCTAGGACTGTTCAGTTTGGAGAGGAGAAGGCTAAGAAGAGATCTTATCAATGTGTTTAAATGCCTAACATGAGGGTCTAAAGTAGATGAAGCCAGAGCCTGCTTAGTGGTTCTCAGGAACAAGATGAAAGTCAGTGGATACAAACTGAAATGCAGGAAATTCCAATTAAACATAAGAAAACACTTCTACTGTGAAGATGTTCAAACACTGGAACAGGTTGAACAGAAAGTTTGTGTGGTGTCCATCCTTGGAGAAATTCACAACAAGATTGGATCAGCCCTGAGCAATGTGCTCTGGCCGACTAGGTGGGGCTAGAGGAGCTCCCAAGGGCCCTTCCGAACTTAAGCATTCTATGGTCATGTGACTTTATGAAATACCAAATTTGCATTCAGATGTAGCAAAAACTGTGAGAAATAAAGGGAAAATCAATACAGGCTGACTGCTTATCTGGAAGGACAGTAGGATGGAGAAAAGGAGGTAAGCATGCAGGAGGTCTATCAGAGGGGCAAAGGCTGCAGGTTGAGTGGCTTGTGTTTCTAGGCTGCCAGAACCATCATCATAGCTCTGGCTAGGTCACCATGGCTAGGACCAGGCAATAAACCAAACCCATCACTGGTGTCTCACAGGAAAGAGGCCAGCTGAAGAACATGAGCTGGGGGAGCTGAGATCCTCTATATTTCAGAGCCACAGAAGAATGTGTATTTCAAGAAAATTTGCTTTTATTTTAGAATTTTGTTTTAGGATTATCTGCACACACTTATCTAAATAAGAAAAGTAGATCAGAGCAGTTGAAGAATCAATGGGCTATGCAGCACGTCCCATTGTGCTTCCGATGAGAGAGAGGATTCACCTGTGGCAGAAGCATGGTAAAAGCGAGCAGTAGCAACAGCTGGATATGAATAAAATTTCCCAGCATGCTACCCTGGGGATGAACGTATCTGAGGTTCTTTGCATTTTTATTTATTTATTTTTCTAATTTTCTGTCTATGAAGCATTCAAGCAAAGATGAGTGGTGAATCCATTCTGAAGATGTGTTAATTAGGACTTTGGGTTTTTCCCTTCTCTTTTAGTAGAGCTCCAGTCAACACTAAGAATGAAACACAGAAGAAGCTGCAAAGTAGGTGGAAGAGAAAAACCATGCATACACAAAGTCTGGACAGTCAGGAGGCCTTGCAGGATCAGATCACATAATTATCAGTTGAATAGCTTTTTGATCTCACTACCCTTTTATGAAGGGGTAATATCAATTTTTTTAAAAACACAGCTATTTTCCCAGTGTTTGTAAAATTGTAGATCCTTTAAAACTCCATTATTTCAAGGACAGCTGGGCTCTGGTGAGCTTCTAGTTTAAGATTTCTGGTCTATTGGGCTAATCCCGGAGTTGTAATTATTGAGTCATGGGGGTACATTAGGATGAGCTCTGGGGCTCTCTGGGTTGGCTGCACATGTCATTTTGCCTTTTGTGGTTTTCTATATTCGTGGAGTCAGGAAAAATTATTCAGCTAGCAGAAGGTTATTACTAAGGGACTGAATGAAGTCCTCAATTATTCAGATTCAGTTTAGGTAACTGGAAGCTTTATTTAGTACATTCATTTGTGGAGGTGAGATGGCTATATTTGAAGGAGCCTTTTGTGTATGCCTCTGTCAGCCTACATGGTTTATTGAAGATAAATGAAAGGAATTAAAAGAGTGGCTCAAAATGCCTATTGATGTTGACAGATGTTAATTTCAAGCAAGGAGAAATGCTCTTGAAAATCAAGATATTAAAATAGATCAAACTGGAAAAAAGACCACAGGAAAGCTAAGTAAATTTTCATGCAAATGGATAGGCCCAATTAAAACCGTCAGACTTCATTATAAATGTGCAGGCAAGGGTTATAGCTTCTCTACCTTTACAAAGATACTAGATATGTCACTCAATTCTTTGCTTTGTAGATGGAAACTAGAATTCTATAGGGGAAACTCACTGACTCTGGAAAACATTAGCATTTAAGGCTCCTTTGTCATCAAAGGACTTTGATTACCAAAACTGAATATAATATATGTAAAGAATATACTTATACATATACATATACAAATACATGTAATAATATAGGGATATATAAGTATAAATAATTGTGTGTGCATAATTATTAAGACAATCTGAACCTTTTAGAATGGAAAAGGTTTTTTAGCTAAAGAGTAGAGAGGGGGGAAAAATTACAGCTTGTTTGGATTGCAATTTGTACAGAAAATGATGGCTTTTATAGGAAGATACTTGTATTTTTAGACTTTCCAAATTGGTCACCTGGTCTCAGTAGAAGACTACCAAACCAGAAAGAGGGTGAACTTTAAATCTCCACCTTGAGACTACCAACTTTCAGTTGTGTGAGAGAAAACAAAGTCTTGGAAAGTCTGGTTATGTCAATGCCTTTGCTCTTTGCTCTGCTAAGTCAAACTGACCTCAGAGCCTCCTCTAGGCTGTGTATAACCAGTAATAGGCCAAAACCTGGTACTGGGGCACAAGTTTTTAAGAGGTGCCGTAGGAACTGACATGTACCTAAGGAAATTGTTTAGTTTAGGTCTTGCATATGGCTGATATGACTAGATCCCAGACATTAATAAAGACTTGAATAACTTCTACTTTATATTCATTTTCCTGGAAGAGATTAAACAATTCCTCTGTTCAAGGCTACATATATTAAGACCTTGTGAAAAATCCAGGTAAGCCACAGTCATGTATATTATAATAAGTAACTAGTAGATAGCAATCATAGCAAAACTCAATTATGCATAATTAGCCATATCAATATATTTTTGAACTCTTTTACTACTTGGCAGAATTTTTCTTTCAATAGTACTTCATGTTCCCTAAATCCAGCCACTAATTCTCATGACTGTCAAACACTTCAGTGAGGCTTTATAGAGCAACATGGTAATTTTTGCATTTTATTAGCTTCGAAGAAACATTGACTGTGTACAGCATTGGTGGGTGTTTGTCCACATAGTCATAGTATAAAGAATTTTACTATACCTGTTTATTTTAATGGATATTTCTGTACTTTTTTGACCTATAGATGTTAAAGTCATTCTAATGTTGAATTCAGATGTAAGCTGTGTTTGATTGTGGTGGATTGACCCTGGCTGGATGCCCACCAAAGCCACTCTATCACTCCCCCTCCTCATCTAGACAGGGGAGAGAAAATATAACGAAAGACTCATGGGTTGAGACAAGGACAAGGAGAGGTCACTCACCAAAAACCACCAGGGCAAAACAGACTTGACTTTGGGAAAATTATTTTAATTTATTACCAATCAAATCAGTGTAGGATAATGAGATAATAATCCAAATCTTCTACTACCTTCCCCTACCCCTCTCTTCTTCTCAAATTCAACTTTACTCCTGATTTTCTCTACCTCCTCCCCCACAGCAGCTCAGGGACATAGTGAATGAGGGTTGCAGTCAATTCATTAGATACTGTTTCTGCTGCTCCTTCCTCCTCAGGGGGATGACTTCTTACATTCTTCCCTGGCTCCAGCATGGGGTCCTTCCCATAGGAGATAGTCCTCCATGAACTTCTCCATTTTGAGTCCTTCCCATGGGCTGCAGTTCTTCTCAACCTGCTTCAGCATGGGTCCCTTCCATGGGGTGCAGTCCAAGAACAGACTTCTCCAGCGTGGGCCCAGTGTGATCTCCTCTTCCCATGGGTTCACAGGTCCTGTCAGGAACCTGCTTCAGCATGGGATCTCCATGGATACACACACCTGCTCTGAGGTGGGGTCCTTCATGGGCTGCAGGTGGATACCTGCTCCACAACTAACATCCATGGACTGTAGGGGAATCTCTGCTCTGACACCTGGAGCATCTTCTCCCCCTCCTTCACTGACCTTGATGTCTGCAGATTTGTTTTTCTCACATTTTCTCACTCCTCTCTCTGGCTGCAGTTGCTGTTGTGCAGGTTTTTTTTCCCTCTTCTTAAATATGTTATCACAGAGGGGCTACCACTGTCACTGACAGGCTCGGCTTTGGCTAGTGGTGATTCTGTCTGTGAGCCAGATGACACTGGGTCTGTCAGACATGGGTGAAGATTCTAGCAACTTCTCACAGAAGCCACTCCTGTAGCCCCCCCACTACCAAAACCTTGCCAGACAAACCAAATACAGTGTTTGTGTGTGACAAGTTTATGCAATTTCACAACAGATTTCATTCTTTATAACTGCTTTTGAGAAAATTATATCTGCCATGGTGACATGTCATATACAATTTAGCTCTTCCTTTGTTAACCCTGCTAAATCCTTACAATTACAACTTTAAAGACATCTGTATTTCCTCTATCAGCATACTGAAAATATTTCATCAAAGATACTATTTTCCCATCACTTAGTAAAAAACTTTTGAAGATATCTATAGACGTTATCCAATCGCAAAGAATAATGTTTTATTTCTTATAAATGTTAAGCAGAAATTGAAGATTTTATGTCACATTCACTCAATGCTTTTGGTCTACATATTTAGATTCTGCTAATAAGACAACTCATTTCTATTCTTGGCACTCTTCTGCATTTACAATTCAGAGCAGTCAGTGAGAATCAGGTTTGCACAGTAGAAGGAATGTCTCTCCCCATTTCCACAGCCCAAACAGGGGCTCCTATTTCACCAGATGAGCTGATAGATTCCCAGCTTAGGCTTGGATTTGGGAGTCTGAAAAAGACTATTGCCTGTGTCCTTTCATAATATCGCTCCTTATATAATCAGGATTAGTAGCAAACATACAAAAAAACCAGATAATTTCAATTTCTGTTTATATAGGTGAGAATTCAGTTGACTCATTTTTAAATGTTTTCCAAGTTCTGTTATTATAGAAGGGATTAATATAGCTATAGGAATAAAGGGAATCCAGGTGTTTGTTAAAAGAATTAAAGAAAAACATCAGGGTTTATACAGCACTGCTCACTGAAGAGTCTGAAGAGATGAAAAATTGTCTAAATCACAGGGGTATAATGCTTCAGAAATATCATGATGATTGCAATCAAACTTTCCAGTGCTGTATTCAGTAGTGTGTTGGTAGCCACCAAAGGAGATGGACCATTTGTAGATTTGTAGGAGTGGTATTATCAGGAAGAAAAAGGAGATTTCTTTACGAAGAGAGCTGAATTCTGACTTGGAATATTGGATGATATCTTTGCATCTACTATGAATTTCATATTAGATGACAGGCAATTCACTTAAACCAAACATTTTACAGATTAATTACAGATTAATTACATTTGTCTCACTTTTGGGGTGTCAGTATTGAGGCTCAAAAGCCTGATTTCTAGACATGCTGAATGCTCACATTTGCAGCCCAGAGAAAGAAAGTTGTGCTGGAATATATAAAGGGAAATGCAGTCTTAAATCCTGTGGGAAATTATCTACTAGTGGTCTCATTCTGAATACCTAGTATTAATGGAAGTATCTGGCTGTAATCACTCTATGCATCAGTTTTCCACTTATAAAATGAGGATGGCAATTTCTTTTTATTTTGTAGGACTCAAATGTTCATTTCAGTGCATCAGGGAGCAAATACTTTAAGAATGCACCAGAACTGTGCATTCTGATTTTACATTTCAAAAAATAATATCACCCTCCTTCCCCCCCCCCCCAAGTCTTATAATTCATTTTAAGTTGAACTAGAAATATATGAAATTAAATGCCTTTTAGAAATGTGCGGAGAGGTATTTCCATAAGAATGGACATGTGAGCAAACCCACACTCGGTGGCACCAGCAAGGACACACAAGGACAGCCACGTGCAGCATGTGAAATGGCAGTGACGCAGCAAGAAAAAGGAGGCAGAGGGTGGAACTAAGTGCGGCGTCTTGAAAGCAGTGCCTGGCCAATCAGGAGATGTTGCTTAGCGCCTGGCAGAGTTTGTTACCAATCAAGAGTTGTGCTTCCAGCGCGTGATCAGCGCTGGCAGGTATATAACGAGTGAGCTTCGGGCAATAAACGGCAATGCCTGGATTACATTAGTTCGTGTACGCGTTGTCCATTGATCTCCAGCTGCAGAAATGGACTACTGTATTCTGAAAGCGTTGAAACAAAATTTTGTGTATTTTACCTTTTCGCATTTTTCTTACTCTGAATTTATGTAAAAGCCACTTGCATGTTTATAAATAAATTTTCATTGTCCAGTTTTTGACATTTCAGTTATTTCTCTGCATGAATGCAAATCAGATGGCAGTGCCTTTTGAATGCTCATTATTAGTAGAACAGATTTAGTAAATATATAAGAAATTAAACTAAGTGTTTTCACAAATAAGGAATAGAGCTGCTTACACAGCAAAATATTTATGGTATTCTATAGCCAATAGTTATTTTATATAAATTTGTAATGGAATTGTAGAATTCTATGTCCAGATATTTAATGTGTAGGAAAAGTCCATAAGGATAATAGGACACTAAGAAAGTTTTCCACAAAGAATGGATTTTTAAAAATATTTTTTTAATTTTTAAAGTGACCAAATCCTTCATTCAATATGCTAATTTTAGTGATAAGTATTTTCCTGGCATATATAAGATTGCAAGGTAAGGGAAACAATTTTTTTCTTCCCTTTATCTTGCAGGGATAAATAGAAACTTGAACAATTTGTATTTTATCCTGTCATATAAAACTAGGTTAACTTGATATGGAGCTTATTATGCTGGGATGAAGGGATTCTATTTAGTAAGTTTCCTAGTAAATTCAATGATCTTGTTGCAGGTGTTTATTTTTAAGCTAACTAGGTCCAAGGATTTCTGTAAACTAAAAATAGCTCTCTGCAGGGTAGCCTTCAGATTTCCAACTTCTAAATCCAGCTCTACTGCCTTTGTGCTGAAAAACACAATCAGAATTCCTGTGCAGTAAAGTACTTCTCAGTATGCCTGATAGAGAAAGATTCAGCCCCCATCTATTTCAGTCACTAAAACATAAATAAATAACTAGGCCCTGTATTTTCATGTGTTTGTAGATACTAAATTTGACTTTCAGATACCTTGGTTGAGATGTTCAATATTAATAGATACTCGATTCAAAGATCAAGCTTTGAGCTGCAGAAAATGCCATCTTATGGAAAGTAATTTCTCAAAGCATTTTATAAACAAGGTGTCAAATAAACTTATAGATCATCTAATATCCTGAATTTACTTACTTTCCAAGCCTGAAATAACACATTTATTCCTATTCAAAATGAATAGCCTACAGTTCATTACACTAGGAAAGGTGCTTGCAAATGCAGTGAAATGAACAGGGTCACAGTTTCAACTCTCCTTAAACATCTTTTTTTTTTTCCCAGACTATTCATGCAAGTGTAAGGTATACCTTTCCTTGCCATTCCCTGATTTCCACTGGCAATTGATGGCTAGATAGTGCGAACCCACTCAGCTCCTTTTCTCTGTTCTGGAAAGAAACTCTCTTCTGAGGTCTAAAGATTCTGAGAATGTTAGCGTGGGAGACTGCTTTCACACTGTAGACCCTTTAGGGAAAATGAAAGCTACACAGTAAAATAACAAGGCTCCTTCTTTTACATTCCTCAAATAAGATATTTCAGAATACCTCAATTTTTTTCTGGTAAAGTGATATGGCTGTATCTGAAGAGAAGTAATAAATTCCTTTGTTATTGAAGCCATATGCCCTTTAGTTATCCACTCAATGTATAAACAATCAACAGAACTATTTCCCAAACAATTCAGAAGGTGATTTAATGGCTTCTTTTTACTTCAAGGTATGTGTTGTGCTGCAGAGCTACAAAAATGTACTATAATGATTCCTGGAAGCCTGTCATTCCTTAAAGGCAGTCTTAAATAACTTCATATTCCACTTAAGAAGTTATTAAGGTTGTAATGAGACATGGTCTCACACTTTCCTGAGTGGATCCTGATGCTAAAAAACAAAAGGACATTCTAAATAATTTTGTTTATTACCTCTTTTTCTTTCCCTTCCTCCTTCCCAAGAAATACATAAAATTGTGCAGCACTAGGAGTACATACTTTTATATAAGAAACATCATGCGGATCGAATTCTTCTAGCTCAATTTCATGCCCTTGAATACCTTGGAAAATGAATTGATGAATATACTTAAATGGTTGACTCTTCATTAGGCCTGTCAGTTCCTGAAAGAAGTGTCTACAATATATAAACTGGTGTGACTAGAGAGATTTTCCAATTCACCTTGGATATGTCCTCTTACATTGATAGTTACATGAATAGCCAACAGCATTTTATCTATGACTTATATATAAAACTGTGCCAGCTATACATCTTACACCTACTATAAATGAAATATTGTTCAAGTCTTCAAGATATTCCCTTTTTTTCATCTGAACTTCCATGAAACTATTTTAATGGAAGTACAGTAACACTCTAAATGCAAACTTGTGTTTATCACAGAAACAGAGGTTTTGATGGCTCAAGGTTATGTTAAGGGTTACTCTCTTTTATTGTATTTCAGAGTGTATGAGTGTTTATAAGATGAAAAGTTAATGAAGAATTATATTTAGAACTAACACTGTAGCAGTTATTACATAACACAATTTTAATACAAAATTGGACTGGTTCTCAGGTATATTACAATATGAGAATGTGATCATGAAAATTCTCCCTACTGTCAAAATTCAATTTTTTGTAAGAATTATGCTTCTTTTTAAAATGTTCTTAGTGTGAATAAAGCATAATTCAATACATTCCTACTTCATCTTTCAAAAAAAATGCTAATTAATCTAATGTTTCATAGAACTGTGACACCTCAGGTGTGTAAAATTGTTAAACTAAATGCTAACATCTCCTGAAACTTGTTCACAACTCTAGTTATTATTTATCTCCATGAGGATAGGCAGTTATCTCAAAAATCCATTTAAAATCAATTTCTAAAACCATAGAAATATTGCAATGTCATCATGTTAGATTTGTTTATGATAAAGCCCTCAAACTGTTTTTACAATGTTAAGCTTGGCTCAGCAGAAGTTCCATGTGGTGAACTAGAGTTGGAAACTGAGGAAAAACTGCACTAGGAAAGCAATTAGAGGAAGTCACCTCTCATGAGAAGAAGCAGCATGCAACCTGAAGTATGGCGTCTACGTGAAGGCTTTTGAAATATGAACAATGAGTGAAGCACCATGTGCTTCAGAATCTGTCAACTTTGTAGTCAATTGAAGAATAATGTTCTCTATATCAGCAAAAATCAGAGAATGAAAAGATAAACACATTATGAAACAAATCCTCTATGGAGGATTTCCCTGAAGAAGGGGATATGCTAGATATATTACAAAGTACTGCACTACTAAGACTGATTTTAACTGTAAGTTGTTTAGTGTGTCATAACAGGATGGCAGAGGGAAAAGCTTGAGATAGGCAAACAAATTAGTAATCTTTTGCTACTGTTCACCAGGTTAAGATCATCATCCTAAGTTGAGTAATACAATTTACAACCTTAGAAATAAGGCATATGTATAAAATGACACTACATAGTGTTGTTGAAACATTACTGGTGTTCAAATAAATGAACAGAGAATAGCAAATAGTTACCTCACTAATCTGATAATGTGTTTTCCAAATTCTCAAGGAACTGCTTAGCCACAGGCCATAATAGTTTCCTAACAGAAACAGAAAGGACAAGATTTTGTTTGAAAATACATCAGCAATTTAGTAAATGATCCTACTCTTTTCAAGATAGAATCTTAAGCTGAGCTTCATGGGGATAGATAGGTTTCTTTTTCACTGAGAGCTGAGTTGGTTTCCTTTTCCTCTTCTACTGCTTTGATTTCAGGGACTTAATAAACTAAACTAAAAAACATGGCTTCCCATTCAAAACACTTACTTGAAAAAAGTCTGATTTTTTTTTTCTTTTGTTTCCAATTCACAGCATTATTTTATGTTTTATCAGAGGACTTCATGTTGCTCTAACTTATTGTCCTCATTTGAGTTAGAATCAAACCAATTCTATTCAGTGGTTTTCACCTGAGTCTCTGCTAACTGCATTTTCTGAAGCAGAGAGCATGCTGTGGCGGTTTAAACCCTGCTGGGACCGGGCACCACGTGGCCATTGCCCTCCCACCCCCCAGATGGGAACAGGAGAGGTAGCAAAATACAAACCCTGTGGGTTGAGATAAGGAGAATTTAATACAACGATGCAAAAGCAACAATCACAACAACAGTAACAGCAACAGGGATAACAATGTACAAAATCAAGAGGTATAAAGGTACAGACCGCGTGGATACAGCTACAGACACAGAGCAAGGCAACCCGGGTGAGACAAAGCCAGGACTACCCTGCCCTCGCCTCCTGTGCTGGACATGACGTCAGCATGGCATCAAATAGCAACTCCTGGTGAAAATTATCCCTATCCTGGCTGAACCAGGACACATGTTTTTGCAGACAGTGTCTGCTTCTAGCAGTGATAACATTTGATGTTTAGAGCTACTACCAAGGATTAGTGTGTGCAGACCAAGGTCACTGCTAGATCTTGTGTAACACATCGGGGGATGCAGAAAGTGAAAGGCCGCACCTGCATGCAGCTGGAGATCAATGGACAACGCGTACACGGACTAATGTAATCCAGGCATTGCCGTTTATTGCCCGAAGCTCACTCGTTATATACCCACCAGCGCTGATCACGCGCTGGAAGCACAACTCTTGATTGGTAACAAACTCTGCCAGACGCTAAGCAACATCTCCTGATTGGCCAGGCACTGCTCTCAAGGCGCCGCCCTTAGTTCCACCCTCTGCCTCCTTTTTCTTGCTGCGTCACTGCCATTTCACATGCTGCACGTGGCTGTCCTTGTGCGTCCTTGCTGGTGCCACCAAGTGTGGGTTTGCTCACATGTCCATTCTTATGGAGATACCTCTCCACACCTGCAGGGAGGAGTGACCAGGACAGGTGACCCTAAACTGACTAATGAGGTATTCCATACTATATGCATCATATTCAGTATAAATCTGAGGGATCACGAGGGTCTTGACCCTCTTCCCTTTGGGATTCTTTTGCCTTTCTTTTTTTCCTTTGGTGGGTCCTCAGACCCTTTTGCCTTCAGTGGGCCCTTATTTCTTCCCTTCCGCCTTCTCAGCCTTGCCTTTGATCCCAATTCATGTGCTCCAGAACCCAGCTCCTGAACTCGGTTCCTGTCTGCTGCTGAACCATGTCTGGGACTTTGCCAGTGCCTGCTCCACAGCCTCAGTGGTGACACTGATGTAATTGCCATCAGAGGGAAGTTGGGTTCAATACTGGTTTTGTATATATTTGTATATATGCCCTTCTATTATTATTATCTTCATTAAAGCTGTTTTAGTTTTCTTTTCTAGTCTGGAAGCTTCTCTCTCATTCTATTCCTCTCCCATTTGGGAGGGGAGGGAGCCATAAGTGTCTCACTCCCTTATCCTCTTTCTCTTTCTCTATTTGGGAGGGGAAAAAGGGGTTAACAGAGAGCTTCTGTTGTAGGTCTGGTGGATTGAACCTAAACCTCGACTCTTATTACTATTTTGGCCTTTTTGTCATATGTTAAAATAGACTGGAAAGTAAATGGAAAACTAGAAAATATATTATAGTCACAAGAAGAAAAACACATTGTGATGTAAAGGCTGCCTGAATCTTCAATTGGTAATTGCAGAAAAAGATGATTGTATCTGACGAGTATTTGAAAAAAAAAAAAAAAAAGTTGTTTGAATTTTGCATTATAGTATCTTGGATGTCAAATGGCATTTAAACATAGATGAGTTTTGGAAGGAAGTGATTACCACGAAAAAAAGATCCAAGAAAACCCCTAGAATAGGGTCAGATGCTGGAGGTTTATGAGAAGAGCAATGATGCAGCTCTTTTCTCTCTAGCTTGATTTACATGGGCTTTGCCAAAATTAATAAGATACAAATACAATTTGAAGCTGTCAGTGGTAGTAACTGAGAAGATCTCAGACAAATAAACTGCAAAACTCTAGCAATTTTTATAAATTATTGACATTAAAATGGTTTCTTGAATTGAAACTACTACTTGTTTCATTGATGCAAGTTAGAGCACTTACAGAAAAGTTTTTAGAAACTGAATAAACATACATTTATCTTTGAATGTCTTTTTATTACTTTCTCTTTTTCTATTTTATTTTAATTTTTATTCAGTTAGCTGTATTTCTTTTCTTAAGTGTGCTTAAGAATGATTGTTTTATTTTCCAGAGTCTGACATCTTTTGACATGTTAAATTCATGCAATGAAAATCATTGTATATATCCCCGAGCAACACAAACATTTCTTCTGATAATATTGCATCACCGTAATGAACAGTTTGAGAGACTTTTTTTGGTACTATCTTATGTGCTTTATCTTTCCCAAAATTAGCATAAGGACAGCACCAATTTAATCTTCCAAGTTCTTTAGCATCAGATGTTTATCTTGAAACAGCCTTTGACTATGCTCAAGCTCAGTCACATCCAATCATCAGCTTTTATCAAACACTCTGGCTTCAACACATCTGACACGGACCTTGATTTCCCAGGTGATGCTCAAGACACTACAAGATTTCAAATCAACAGCAAACATGTAGCAACAGCATGTGAATGAGAAAGCTAGCTCCCTTGCCAAAGACTCATGAATATTTAAGAGAACAGAAAGTCCAGGTTGCTATTTTTTTTTTCTGAGAGAATCTCAAGCATAATTCTTTTAATAAAATGTCAGTTTGGAAAAGAAATCTTTCTCATTCCACAGTGGCATAGGAAAATATAAACTGAATTTCCACAAGGGTGGATAAGCCAGTTGCAATGCACTGGACTATAATGAAGAAGTTTCATTTTTAATTCATCAGATACCTTCAATCAAGCAAATCTTCTTTTAGCAAATTCAGTAAATATGTTGATTCATATTCAGTGCAGGAGTAATTAATATTTTAATATTAATTCATACAGTTTGTACTCATCAACGCTGTTGGAATATATTTACCAGAGATGTTCCTGAAAGGAAAGATAAGCTTGTTGTACAACTTTGCAGGCACATGGGTTACCTTTCTGGAGGCTGCACTCTCTCAGTTAAGTATTCTCTGAGAGGAGAAAGAGGAAAGGGAGATATGTTCCCTCTGATTTATTTTATGTGAAGATTGTCTTCAATGTTGTTCAGTGAGCATCATCAGAATTTTCCTTTGCAAGATTTATTTGGCTTTATAATCTAGCCTGTGTAAGTAAGGAATGCCTTTCCCATAAGAAATGGCTGTGTCTGCTCTCACAAACCCATACAAGTAGGCAGCCTGCAAAGCAAGGTATAATAGGCACTTGCATTTTTAATGTCTCAATGCAGAAATACACGCTGAGTGTTTTACTCTAAATGAAAAATGAGTGACAGAAGTCTATCCTGAACTTGAAACACCAATGAAGAATTTTAATTCTTCAAGTTTTTAGGTAACTTGACATTATACTAGATTATTCTAGTCTTTCTTATTCCCTCTTCTCTCCTTAGCAATTGAAAAGCCTTTTACAAAATATAAGAAAAATGCATCAAACTAAAAATTCAACTCCATGTAAATGTCTCAAGTAAAAAAATAACAATAAATGAACTCTTAAGAAAATTAAATTGTTAACAAAATTCCCCAAAATGCTTAGATCTGATTTTACATTCCAATATAAGTTGTCCTGGATTAGATTCATAGACCAAACCTCAGCCAAAAATTATCCCCCTAGTCTGAAAGTCTGAAAGTTTGTGCTCCACTTCATTTTCAGTTTTCATCTGCAAAACTCTAACTCTACTGAGAGTCTGCTGCAGAACACATATAGGGCTCTTTTCATCTATGAAAGTACTGTTAAGTAGCTATTTTTGACTTTATCTGCAGACTGGTGAAACTATAATGAATGTAAGTATAGATCCACACTATGAAGAAATGAAGATAGCTCTATCAGAGCTGAAGATCTGGCAAATAAAATGCAGAATAAATTAAACACAAAAGAAATTAAAAGTAATGCACACAAGATATAATATTTTTAGTTTTTTGCATATTAGAATGGTTTCTAACCTGGCAATTACTATTCATGAATGATATCCTGAAGTTATTATAGAAAAATCTATTGATAAACACCAGCTTGTAATTTAAATGTTCAAAAAAAGAGGTAGAGAGAAGAAATGAATGACAGAAAGTAGCAGAAATACTGGAACAACATTGAGAAACTGTATGTGTTTGCCTTAATTTGAATACTTCCATTCTCATCCCTTGTGTCACAATGTATATAATACAACTGGGTCAGGTATAGACAGGAAGAGCTACAACAATTAAAGCTAGAGCCACTGTAAGGGAATAATATTTCAGCATTCAGAGAGGAACATATGATAAATGCAAGATCACATGTGTCATAAAGGAACCAAGTATTTAGGATTGTTGACTTCTGAGATGCAAGAAAAAGAGATTCTTCAAAGACATCGTCAGGCTACCCATTCAAAAGGGGGACTCCTTCACACAACACAGAGTTAAACTGTTGAATTGCATGCTGAAGTCATTACTGACTTCTGGAATTCATATTTTGGTGTCCAAAAAGCTGTTGACTGCACAATACAGATTATCAATCCACCCAGGGATATTGGATGGAAGTATCAATGCAAATACAACTATTGTTTGCTCAAGAGATCCCAGAGTAGGACACTGCTGTGCGCCTGGTGATATCATGAAAAAGAAATTTGGTTTTGGTTATCCCCTCACTATATTCTTTCTTAGGCCTTAACTATTGGATAGTGTTTTCGGAATTACATTGTTGGGCTAGTTTAACCTTCTGTCTAATCCAGTACAGCCTTTCTTACATCTTGCCGAAATTAAATCAGATTTACCTACCTTTTTTGTTTTGCATTTGATGAAAAAAAATGAGCTGCACTTCTGCATTCTGCCTGATTTCATAAGTGGGTTTTCTTCAGAGGCTGCTTACTGAAAAAATGTGAATAAAAGATAAATTTTCCTAATAGACGTTCCATTCAAAAATTCTGCTCTAAACTGTAGAAAGAAGTTTATCCTAGATTTGTATGCTAAGCTTTGATTTTGCCTGTCTGTATAGAGCACCTGGACAAGTATGGAAGTGAGAAAGGTAATCTGATTCTCAAATTTTAGGCATGTTTGTCAATCCTATATATATGGAGCTGTAGTAGGACAGCTGTAGTAGGTCTATTTAGCCTAGAGAAGAGAAGGTCCTGGGGTGACCTTATAGCCACCTTTGATTACTTAAAGGATGCCTACAGGAAAGATGGGAAAGGACTATTTATCAGGGAGTGTAGTGATAGGACAGGGGTAATGCCTTCAAACTGTAAGAGGGTAGATATAAGGAAGAAATTCTTTACTGTGAGGATGGTAAGACACTGGAATAGGTTGCCCAGGGAAGTTGTAGATGTTTCCTCCCCAGAAATGTTTAAGGCTGGGTCCTCTCTGTTCCATTAGAAAAGCAGAGCATTTCCTTAAGCTTTTAGAAATAGTGTATTTTTCACAGTGAAAGATAAGAATATTGAAGTACAGATATGTGTTATAATTAATCTATAATGTGTGTAGAGATTTCCTGATATTAACATTAGACCTACAGCTTTTTCAATTTTTTTCTCTTTCTCTATTATTCTCTATGATTAATCACAGAATCACAGAATGTTAGGGATTGGAAGGGACCTCAAAAGATCATCTAGTCCAATCCTCCCGCTGGAGCAGAATCACCTAGACCAAGTTGCACAGGAACACAATTTTAAATTATATAGTTATATTTTAAAACTATTTTAGTTTTATATGTAATTAAGAATTTTAGTGTTTTCAATACTTGGTAGCATAAAAAGTAATGTAAGAGGTATCTCTAAGCAATTTTGATTTTTGCATGTCTTGAAATATTGAATTTTACTATTTCTCTTTCATTATCTCTCTGCTAAACAGTACTGTGTGCCCTGAGACCAGTAGGAAAGTGTCTCGAGGATTTAATTTGGTTGTAGGTCTAGAAGT
The DNA here is from genome assembly GCA_013401335.1 of Brachypteracias leptosomus. NCBI lineage: Eukaryota > Metazoa > Chordata > Aves > Coraciiformes > Brachypteraciidae > Brachypteracias > Brachypteracias leptosomus. The sequence continues at coordinate 3,645 of VYZX01002191.1, read as the reverse complement.
AATTTGCTTTATTTTCACATATAAAATGGAAGTAATGGATACAAAAAATGATTTTTTCAAGACTCTTCTCAAATATGTTCATCAATACCCTAATCTATTTGACAATACAGACAAGGTCATGAATGATGTATTTAAATTAATCTTGTTAAATGATTGATGCTCTTGTAGGTCCAAAATGACCCAAACAACAGCAGGGCTCTGAGGGTACCATCAAGCCTTACAGTACCTGTCCAGCCTCCTCAGGGCTTTTCCCCAGCCCTGCTCATGGTCCAGGACCCCATTTCAGCCCAGCCTGGGGCTGCTAACCCCTGATTCATCAGTGTTGCAGAAGTACCGGTCCCCATCCTTGTCTCCTTTTGCTCCTGGCTGGCTCCAGGCCCTGGCTTGTCATTTGCCATGCCTGGGGTCATCAATGACCTTGTTACCAGCACCTGGTTCTGCCTGGTGCTGTTGGGTTTTTTTTTTAAGTTATAATATTTGTATTATTTTTAAGGTATATTAGCCAAAGATCTTTTCAATTTACCGTATGTGAGGAGCATACACAACTCACTTTTGTTTCAAACTGAATTGCTTGAAATTTCCCTCATTACAGAAATGAAAAATAAAAATTAAAAAAAAAAAAGCAGCATTTCCTTAAGAAAATGGGAGTCTATTTCAACAAGGGAAAATTGAAGAAAAAAAATTTATGTGAATAGGCCTAAATAATTCAAATCACAATCATAGAGTTTTAGAAACTAGAAGGGTATCTTAGTTTCGGGCTGAACAGGTCAAACAAAAATAAAAGTGAGGAATGACAATTCAAATCATACTTACTGACAGACTGTAGACAGCATCAGATATAGCTCCTAATCGATAGTATTGTCAACGGTTGTGCCCAAGCTCATAATAGCATTGTAAAGATATAGGTAAGCCATACATATTATCCAAAAATTCAGAAGCATGAAAATGTGAAATATGATAATATGAGATGAGGAAGAGATACAATGAGACTCCAATCATAAGTGTGTGTCTAGGTCTAGGGAAACAATTCAGAAAGCACACTGAAACCTGGAAAGAACTCTGAAAAGAGATACAAGAATAACTTTTGGAAACTCAATCTTTAGAAGCTTAGTGTGTGAAATTTATGCAAGAAAAGACTACAACATACTTATATCATGTGTTGTAAGTATTTAGAGAAAAGACATCAGAGATTTCTAATCTCAAATGACTGTGGTGAAAAGACAAGCCAAACAAAAACAACCTGCACGCTTTCATTTTCCTATCACAGTGACAGCACTGTAGAACTTACCTAAAGATGTGGCACAATTCAAAACGAGAGCAGATTTCTCTTGTAACCTTAAATAGAGTGTTACAGAAGTTACAAACTGAGGTTTTGTGGAAGAGTTACAGAGATGGAGGCCAGGCAGCTGAAAACATCAGCTGCTTTCCCGCTACAAAGGTCAAGAGTCTATAAAACCTCTGTGGCTGATATTATAAACAATTTAGGAAACAGAAATTTGCTTTTGTTGAGAATTTAAGATAAGAGTAAAAAAGGCTGTTGATGTATGGATGTAGTTCAATTCAACAAAGATATATAATCACTTTTATAAATGCAACTTTATATGTATGTCCTGGCTTGAGTTAGAACCAAACCAGTTCTGTTCAGAGATTGTACTTTTCATCTGAGTCTCTGCTAACTAACTGCACTTTCTGAAGCTAACAGCGTGCCTTCACTTTCAGTGTCTGCTTCTAGCAGTGATAATACTTGATGTTTAGAGTTACTACCAGGGATTGGTGTGCAGACCAAGGTCACTGCTGTATCTTGTGTACCACATCGGGGGGTGCAGAAAGTGAAAGGCTGAACCTGTGGGGAGGAGCGGCCAGGACAGGTGACCCTAAACTGACCAATGAGGTATTCCATCCCGTATACGTCATATTCAGTATAAAGCTGAGGGATCACGAGGGTCTCAACCTCTTTCTTCCTTTTGGGGCCTCCTATTTCTTTTGGGATCCTTGAGCATTCCTTTTTCCTTTGGTGGACCCACCCTTTCCTTTTGGCCTTCACTTCTTGGTCCTGTGCTCCTGAACTCAGCTCCTGAACCCAGTTCCTGTCAGCTGCTAAGCCCAGTCTGAGACTTTGCCAGTGCCTGCTCCACAGCCTCGGTGGTGACAGAGATGTAGTTGCCATCAGGGGGAGGTTGAGTTCGGTACTCATCTAATATATGTTTGCATATATTCCCTTTTATTATTATCACCTTCATTAAAGCTGTTTTAGTTTTCTTTTCTAATCCGGAAGCCTTTCCCTCTCTCTCATTTCCTTCCTTTTCCATTTGGGAGAGGATGGGGCCATAAGTCTCTCCCTTATCCTTTTTTTTCTCTTCCTCTAATTTGGGGGAGGGGGGGAGGAGGGGTTAGCAGAGAGCATCTATTGTAGGTGGATTGCACTTAAACCATGACAATGTATTATTACTTAAGTGATATTCACTTAAGTTTGAGGTGTCTTCCTTCAGTTCTCTGTGTAAAATATGATAAAATTTCATAGCAAAATTAAATAGCTGATTAAGTAGCTGCAAACTGTGACAGGATATACCACATTGTTCCTGATGATTAAATATGAAACTTTAAAAAAAACCCAGAAACAAAAATGTCAGAAAAAATTGCTCTATTTGCCTGCATTGAATGCAAGGCAAAACAGTACAGTATGTTACAAAGAAAACTATACAGTTACACAAAAATGTATAAAACTCTACTGTGATTACTGTACAAACTAAACCACCTCAGTTGCAATGGATGTATCAGAAAGCCAATTTTTTCTATTAGTCTTCCAAAATCAGCTGATTAAAATAAACTTATCGGCTTCAGCGTAGATCTCTTATTTTCCTTGCTTATGTGATATATTTTTTGATTCAGATTGAAACTCCTGTTAGACGCATTAGAAATGCTAAACTCAATATTTCTTCAGTAAAATCTGGTCTGTCAAGCTAGAAAATAAAACAGAAGGCAAGACTTATGAAGAAAGACTGAATTACATAATTATGTGACTGTGGTTTTTGGTTTGGAAAATAGAAGGCTGTCCTTAGAGACATAATCTCCAGATACAAAAGGATAGCATTCAAAATGTAATCAAGAGGCATATGTCAAAATCTCTGATAAAGATGGTTTCAGTTTAGATATTTTCTACAAAATAATTTAATTGTGAAAGTGTTATTCCTTGTATGGAAATCCAGATCAAATTCTTTCTTTTCTATTACTAAACTATTGTCTATATCTGGCATCTTTCAGGTGAATACTGTAGTAACTGTGCTATGGTGTGTTCAGAGAAAGGTTACTCCAAAGTAGTACAGCAAAATCTATTTCATTTTGCTATAAAAGTAGAGAGACACTGGTTTAGGATGAGTCTAAGCACAATTTTGCAATGTAAACTTCAGAGTATTCACTGAGGAGTGCCATAACTTCACAATCATGTTACAATGATTACTTAATATTGCATAGTGCATTAAACCAGATGAGGGAGTCACTCTTTCTTTCTGGACCAATGAATATTTAATTATGCTGTGCAAAAAGGAAAGAATTTTAAACAGGAAGGCTAGGAGGCTCACAGTTCCTGAGAAATGATATCTACTATTTCCTTTAAATTTATATTCACTCTGTGGTGGGTTTACCTTG
>VYZX01002187.1:17014-99215 GCA_013401335.1 Brachypteracias leptosomus | reverse complement strand
CTCTCTCAGCCTGTCCACATAGGCTGCTCGGACAGGCAGGATTTATCCATGCTAAATTCATGCTGTTCCCAGTCACCTCCTTCTGCTTCATGTCCCCAGAAGCACATTTCTGGTCCTCATACTACCAACGCAGTGGTAGAAACCTTTTCTTCCCCTTGACATTCAAGTCTCAACTTGAGCTTTGATTTTCCTCACACCATCCCTACACGCAGGGCAGTATTTCTAAATTCCTTCTTTGTTACTCTCCTTCCTTCCACCCATACAAAGCCCTTAGATTTCCAAGTTTACTGAGCCTGTGTAACGACTCCACAGATCCAATTTACACATATCGCTTCCTGAGCAATTTAATCTAATGATTTGCTTCCACGTTTCATTCAAAAGGAAGGTTTTTTTTTTCTTTTTAAACAAAGCTTAACCTAAGAAGCATTGACATCTATAATGGGACTTGGATGGCAGCATGTGAGTAGCATTTAAAACCTACTGGGAACAAAATTACAGTTCTTAAGAAGAGTACGTCTTCTAAAATTTAATTTAACTGTTGCCTAGGCCTCCTCTTAAATTCTTATCCATTCCAATCTACACAAGCAACGAGGTGACTATTGAGAAAAAAAATATCCATTTTTATTTTTTTAGGTGCAATTTGGGCAATTAAAAAACTCAATCAGCCAGATTAGGCAATATTTCCTAGAGTCTTCTCTTCCAGCAGCCACAGAAATATCATCCTTTGTTACGCTTTTGTAAATGTGATTATAGCTCCACTTATACATAAGTCATTTTAGTAGTAATTGCTAAGTAAGTGTACTTGAAAATTTGATGATGGAAACAACTTTTTCTTTCTTGCATTCATCTGAAAAGAGAATGCAGTGGGTTTTTAATAAATAATAACCTAATTTCTGAATGTTCTAAGTACAAACCTTGTAATTTAAATATAGTTCAGTCTGCTAAATGTTTCTGTGAAAAAAACACAATTTAAAACTCCATCAAGTATAACTGATGACAAAATGATTTTTGTTTTAATAAGGAGTTTGTTTGGGTTAAATAAAATTTAACTAATTTTTTTTTTGCATTTTGTTTTATTTAATGGCAAATAAACTGTCCTGGATACTAAAAATGTGGCCTTATTATCTAATATTTGTTCATAAACAATGCATAAAAATATTATTAGAGTGATGACAGTTGTTAAACTGATGGGTTTTTCATTCCTAATCACTAGTTTCAGATAGTTTTTTAAAAGTACATTTCACGTCAATGATTCTGATGTTCATCGTCTCAAACCACATGGATCAAATCATAGGAGAGAGCCCCAAAGAGCTAAGACTGTGGGCATAAATCACTGAATTGAGTAGGGAAATCTTGTAGGGCACTATGCCAAAGTGGGATTTGTACCTGGGATCACTACACCTGTAATTTGTAAACATTGGTTTATTTAGATTTCTGTCCTGCCATAGGTAACCTCGGCTGGTCTGCCATAACCCTCCAACTCCTAAAAAAATCATCCTGTGGAAAGTAACATTTCTATGTCCTACTTTTGCTGCAAGAGATCTGCTGAATCCTGATGATGTTACTGAGTTGACTTCATTTGTACTGATCTCCTGTAGTACCAGACTGAAAGAGGAATCTGAAAATTCCCCTGACAGTTTCTCAAAACACGCACAAATTTATGCTTTCTACTTATTCTGCAATTTGATAGCTTTTTTTTAAAAAAAAGTGTTAATTTAGATAACAAATTCATGAGTTACAGTCATAGACATCACAGTAACTCTGGAAAACCCACACAGATTTCCCTATTTTCAATGTAATAGTGAAGAAACCACAGTCCTCTCACAAAAACACCCTTCAAGCTTTGAAGTGTATTCTAGGGACACCAAAATCTGGACTGTCCTCAGAAAAAGGGCAAGTTCCAGAGCTCAGGACCATGTCCTCCTGCTATTCCTTTTCTCCCCCATCCTTTGGCAGCTGCAGGTATCACTGGGAATTGCTTACAGCAATCTGTTGCAGACCACTGCTTCTACATTTCAAACTGAACATCATCCAGACAACTCAACTTCAAACTTTTCTGTCCTCCCACCTCCTGCTTTTTAAATGTAGCTCTTGAGAAAATGGAGCAGAAAAGGCTTTCAGCATAGAAAAATGTCCCCTAGATGTCTCGCATAGAAAACTGCACAGCTAATGGGGTTTCATGACCCTAAACCCATTACTGGTGCATCTCATCCCACTGCTTAGTTCCAAGACTGATGCAGGGTCATGCAGGGCACCACCCAGACCAGCAGGACTTCTCCATCTACCCAGCTGAGAATAACCAATTTACAAAGGGATATTTGTGTGCTTCCCCATAGAAACCACGTGGTGAGGCAAGCCTACGTGCATTGTACCCTGAGCACCTCTTGCACCAACGTGTCCCAGACAAGCAAGGAGAAGCTGAAGGTCCTCAAGACCTGCTACAGTTTGGGTTTGTACGACCATATTTAAACACATGTTACTAAAGTTTATTCATGTCCTGGAAAATAGTAACATACATTTCCATTCTCATATTTACAATATGCACTCAACAACAGGATTTCTGTCATGTCTGTCTTCACTAACAGCACAAATATTTTGATACCAAAGGCTGCAAAGAAGTTTAACAGATTTCATGTCAACATAGAGCAGTATGAAAACAATATACCCTTAGGTGACCAGATTTACTTGCGTTTTCTGTCTGGTTTTGAACAAGGAGATTTCTTCCTGTGAATGGCCATTGCATATTCAAACTAAAGGGAAGGGCAATAGACCCGTGTCATTCAATTACAAAAAATCTCCAGGAAGTGAATATTTGCTTTCTGATGAATAACTGGCATGCTTAGAGCTTAAAAGGGATTTTAAAAGGAAGTGATCTACCTAGAAGGTCTAACAAGGCATGTAACAATAATTTATATAGTGACTTATTCTTTTTGTACAGGGACAGAATAGAGCAATCCCAAAACTAGACCAAGGAACCATTATGTTGAATGCTGTGGAAGGCAAGGGGGGAAGGAGAGGACTCCTAAAATCTTTTTAATTTAAGTATAAAGCAAAATAGAAAGTGCTCAGCATGTTTCAGACATTAAATAAACATAGAAGAGTGATGGCCAAATGGTACCCCTCCAATCCTTGTGGGTGGAAGCAGCTTCTCCTACTGAAAAGGAAATTTTGAACTAGATGAGACACTACAGGCAACATCCAGTATCTAACTCCATATTGCAGACGAAGTGAAACAGTCAACAAAAAATATATATATTTGTGTGTGACACACCAAAAAACAAACTCTGTGTTTGGGTACCAAAACACAAAGTCTATGGATGCAGCCAGGCCAGATCAGGGATATTTAAACAAGTGTTTATCATTCCTGTCTCAGACAGAAGCATTACATTTTAATTGCCAGCCTTTATAGCCATGTAAGAAAATACTTCTAATAACTGAAAGCACAAATGCAATGATTAAAATATAGTCAATCTTACTAAGTTGTCCTCTAGTCAAATGCAGGGAAGTGATTCTTTTCCTAAACTATTTACTACAGACATTTGCAGGAGGCAATGTGCCTGAGTAATCACCCCTTCAATCTTTGTTTCCTTTCTTCACTTAACCACAGGAAAATCAAGAATCTCAACTGACAACGCATACAACAGGAAGAAAATAGTGCTTGCAGAACAAATATTACACTTCTCCCTCCTGGAATCTTGCTGGGTATTAGTACTGTGTCATTTGGAAAAATATAGTTCAACAGAGCTTTCAACACATTTCTTGCTGGCTTCTGGAGATGTGTGGCTTTGGTGCAGCATTGCTGGTGCTGATGCAATGCAAAACGTAAGTAGAAAATAAAAATGTCATTAATCTGTCAAACAATATAATGAAATATTTAAATACGTATCTAAAACATTCAAACCTTGAATCTCTTCTGGCCAGGATGTCAGTTTTTCCCAGACTGAGGAACACAATAGACACACAAGGTGCTAGAATAATACTTTCATCTGCAACACCCAAACATGGTAACAGACTGAGTAATACTGAGTAACACTCAAATGGCAGAGTTCAACTGGAAGCAGGGTGAGTTTAAATGTTGACTTAGACACATAGATACAAAGAACTAAGTACTTTTTCTTAGAAAGAATGAAGAATTAGAGAGAAATCCTCATTAGACATCCTACCTAAAGATATCAAATGTCTCTGTTTCACCTGATTATGTCTTTAATGCTACTCCTACTATTTGAGTTTTTACTTCTTCTAGTGGCCTACATGGCCCATCAATACAAAAATTCAAGATAATTATAACAAAAACTATTTTGAGAAAAGTAGTACTGACAACATCAGAGAGGAAATTTAGTCTACTAAATAAAAAAGATGAGGGGTGATAAAAAAATTAGAAACAGATGGGGTAAACTGCATCAACAGAATGTAAATAACAGGTATTTTAAAGTACTAATTAGAAATTAGAAATTAAATATTGAATATGCATTTGATTAAATTGTTAAAAATGGGATTTTACATGTTAAATAGAAAATAAAATACGACTGAAGTTTGTAAGTATGCTAAACACTTGACTACTTTGACACAAAGTATGTGAAAAGAAACTAATTCAATAATAAAAACATCATCGATGTCTTCCTTGCCAGAGGTAGACATTCTAAAGCTGCAAGGTGGTTTTGTCATGAATTTTCTTTTCTTGTGTCTGCAAGAGAGAGGAAAGAAAAGCAGAACTTGTCACACCTCACCCGGGTGCCTGCACTGCGCTCCCCAAACACATCAACATCTAAATGATGAACAAGCAGCCCCAGATGGGCTGCCCCAACTAGTCAACTGGTCCTAACCTGGGTTAGCTTTTACAAGAAGATAAGGACCAAATACTTCAGCCACCAAAATGTGAAAATGGATCTGGAGCTTGGGGTTGATGGTTAGAGTGTAACACAAGAGCCATAAAACTCTTCCATCAAGATTTTGGTACTGATGAAATGTAGAATGTTGTAACCCCAGTCTACAAATTAAAAAAAAAACAAACCAAAACCACAAAACCCAGAAGCACCAATCTTAGTATGTTGAGGGAAGAATGAGAAAGGGAAGGGATGCTAATGTTCTCCTGCAGTGGCAATGCTGCGATGAATTTTTTGGGAAAAGTTTTGGTAATGAAGGTATAACTTTAATTACCAGGTCAGGCTGGATGGAGCTTTGAGCAACCTGATCTAGTGAGAGATGTCCTTACCCATGGCAAGGGAGTTGGACTAGATGATCTTTGCAGGTCCCTTCCAACCCAAACCATTCTGTGATTGTAAGGGCAGCCATAAGAATGGCTTCTGATCCACTATAAATGAAATATGACCTTGCCTAAGGCTAAGATGCCATAACAAAGAATGACCAATAAAAAAATTAAAGACCATCACCTTTATAAACCTATTCTGGATTCTTTCTGCAAACAGACTGTCCTTCGCATGGGTAGAAGCATCAATCTCTCTAAAAGCCATTTCTCTTGACCTTGGTGCCCGGTTTCCACACTGCCAATAGTCAGCATGACTCTGAACATAATCTTAGAATAAAAACTTGGCAAGACAACAGTGTTTTCAACTGGTCATTTATATTTTGTATAAATATTTCTTCAGGTGCCTCATCAGCCCTTTGACCCAAACAGGGTTATTATACTTTTGCGCTATATCACAATCAGGTTTAGGGAGAAATGGGGGTTGTTCTTTAGAAACCTTTGTTTGTTTTTTAATAACGACAGAGCAGCTGGAATTGTCCTTCTTTCTTTTGAAAAAAAAGAAAATTGGCAGTTTGGGTAGTGTCTGATGCAAGTTAAGTGGAATAAACAAAATTCATTTTATTTTTTTATTGAGTCAGCAACTGCAAGAAACTAGATGACCTCTGGAACAAGCCCCAGTATCTACTTATAAATACCAAGTTTTCACAGGGTTTTACTTATTTAATTTCTATTATCTCTTCACCATCTCTCTGTAACAAGGTTTTCTTCTGACCAACTGAGTAGTTCACATAACGCTGCAGACAGGCTGGCTTGTTTGAGGTGGGTGATGACGAACAACTTGGACATCCTGACAAACGAGATGAATGTGCTGGCACTTAAAGCTTATTTGATTATAGGGAAAATTACTGTAAAATGCAAAAAACTGCTGCTATTCCCACATTTCTCCTCTTCTATTTTAGTTTTCCTGTAAGAAGAACTTCCCATAAAAGAAGATGCTATTCTGTTTTATTTATTGAATGTGAAAAATGGAAAATTTGTATGTTGAAACTGCTATAAGCATACACAAACATATTTACTGTATTTGCAAACACATTAAACTATTAACATTATTATCGAGTCCTGGTGTTGGTCCATTATGTTTAAAGTGATATGATATTAGTAGATGGTTAATCCCAAACCAGTTTTATATAATTTTTACATATTTTTATACTAGTTTTACATCAGTTTTGCATGATGCTTTTACAGCAATGTTTTCAAGAATTACAACTGTACAACTATAAATCAAAGTTTTGCTCTCTGTCAATATCATCTTTAAAGAATTTTGTATGTAAAATAATGAAATATTTTAAAAGTCACATCACTGAGTTTTTACTTTTAAGCCAGTGTTAGGCTACAAGTAAAACTCACTTGCTTTTCATTGAGAGTGTAAAACGCCAAACACCACTAAAAACAACATTCCTTTTTGTTAAGTATTTTGAACAGTACTAAGAGAGCAAGTACTATATTTAGTAATGATAAAACTCCACAGCTTCTAGAATTTCTTGCAGTGAATGCATGCAGGACCGAAGCACTACCCTGCCAACAGAGAAAAGTACATTTAAACAACAGACTTTGCAGTTGAAGAGACAGCAAAGGTGAACAGGCTCCTAATGAGATGCATCATTTTTTTGTTTCATAAATACATCTCACATGCACACAGTGATGACGTGATTCCATTTTTGAGTCAAAGCTCATCCAATAAAAATGTGCACATGCATGCTTTTTAAAGGTATATATATATATGTACAAATTCTATATTTAAGAGAACTCAAGCTTCTGCATGTAGTGGAAGGCGCTTACACTGCAACAGAAACAAAATTAACTTGGAAACCTGCATTTATTGCTGGAAAATCAACCAGCTGAGAAATAGGGTATCTTAAAAATTTTCCAAACAACCTATTATTATCCCTATTCTAGCAACATCTAAATGTGCCAGATGAAATCATAGCCCCATGGCGTGAACTCGGAACGAGCAAATGTCTCTCGTTAGAGATGAAGTAGATAAGACAAAGGAGAAAAAAGGCACAGCCAGTTGAAATGACTTGGCTGGTATCAACAAATCCATCACTGGCCAAACCAATAATATAAAGCCAGTCAGCTTCCCACACCAGCATAGTTAGGAATTTGACCCCTCAAATTGGTGTTTACAAACCACCGTATGTGGGCATCTCACTCACTTGAACTCACAGAACGTCCCCTTCTTCCCCTATCCCAGACCCTAAGGACACTTGTGCAAAAACCAAGAATCAAAACACTTGATCTGTGTTTTTAGAAACCAACGATAAGACTATTTTTTAATGTTTTTCTTCATGCCTTTCCCCACTCATCTAAAAATAAAAAGTTCTTTCATGAAAACAAACAGCAATAACATTTCTTCTGCATTTCTTATCTTTAACCCTTTAATCACCTGTGGCATGACTCACAATAATCAGAGGCAATTACACTGTCAACCACGCCAGGCCAAGAGAAAAAGGCAGCAACAAGAAATTTTAAAACTTCTTCTGGTTCAGATGATTTTAGTTTACTTTTTTTCTGTGTGGGCAGTCAGTACTAGGTAGGCCTCTTAGGAAACACAGAGATTCCTTTGAGCTCAGTCATATGCAGAGCCCAGAGCCTCAAAGATGTTGGGTCCCAACGGAGCAGACTTGGACCTGTGCAAGGCATTTCACTGCAAAGGGCTCAAGAGAGAAAACAATGCTGGTCATGGCACTGCCGTTCCCAATACCAGCTTGAGAAGGGGAGGGCTGGAAGAGTGCTGGCACAAGAAGCCAGCTGAGTTGGCTACCCAGGGACCTCGGTACAAGCACACATCAGAAACACGACTGCATAGCTGAAAATCATCCCAGAAATTCATCCTCCTTCTTCCAACTTGGTAAACCAAAAGCACAGCATGCTATGGTGCTCTCTCAGTTACTGCCCTAGACCTGTGTGTATTTGTAGAGGGGGAAAAAGTGCAAAATTAAGTTGCTAAAATACAATTTACATCAACTAAAAAGAAAAATATGAGGCAAAAATGGCCTTTATTTTATTAAACAAAAATTTATCTGCAGTCTGCCCAAAGCAAATAAAAGACAGTAGGCTATAAAGATGCACATTAAAGATTTAGGAAGCATCTTTTATGCACAAACTCCATGAAAATCAGACTGGAAGCATGTCAGGGCTACTGCCTCCTTAGCAGTGCAACAATAAAGAAAAGTGGAGCTGCATGTTCGAAGCCTAAACCTCCTGTTTAGCCTTTTGTAATTTATGAAAGCACACTTCAGCTGATGGGAAACGATAATGTCTCTGAGGAACAGCATTAGGAAGGCCTAAGTAAATCAGTCTTTTGTATAGCTGAAGAGAAAACCAGAATATGTTACACTTCCAGCTCCAAATGAAGAAAATCTACTGACTTTGGGTATGATAAAAATATTACCATAGACTGTCACTTTTTTTATTGCCTTCAATTAATTTTTTCTCTCTGCCACATCCAGATAAACGCTGGCAATCTTTACTCCTCAAGCCTATAAGCTGTTTCTCATTTTTGATATTACAAAGTCTATATAATTTGTGTGAGAAAGAATATGATTTAAGAGTAGTGTAATACTTTTAAAATGCATTAATATATAATAACTTCTTCTATTTAATCCAAGACATTTTTAAAATTAAAAATACATCAAATAAAAATCTACGGGACTCTTGTCCAAAATTACTCAAACCACACAATAAATCCATCACAAAACTATCTTTGTGTGATGGAGTCATGAAATTACTCTGTCACATGCATATGTAATTGTACATTTCAATTTTTTGAGGAATAGTAAAATGTGTTGAAAATGAACTTACTACATGATTTTGAGAAACTGTGGTTCTATAAGTTTAAATAGAAAGTGTAGCAAAATAATTGCAACTAAATATATTAAATTAAGCATAAAGTTATTAAGTACAGAAATTAAAGTAAGGCTAAGAAGGCATCTAAGGGGAGATAAATTACATGTTAAAAACCCAACAGAATAAAGGTATACTTCAAAATATTTTCCAGTTGTGCTTCTTGACCTGCATTTGAACACTTTCATTGCTTGACTTCCTCAGTTCCTGGGAATCCTCCTTTCCTACAGCTGTCTGATTAAAACTAGTTGAATTATTGTCCTAGGTCAGATCAAAGACTCAACCCAGCATGCTTGCTTTGGCCATGGCCAAAAATGAATGCCTCAGAAAAGCATGAAGATCGGAGTATCCATCTAGTAATATTTTCCAAATACACAATAACTTGGTGCTCAGGACCTCCAAAGCAAGAGCTGATGGCCAGAGGATTACCGATACCCAACAGATTTCACTTTTACCTCCCCAAATCATGCCAGAAGAGTCACCACCAAGATGCATTTTCCTCAGGCCCCACCACAGATCTTTGGTCACAGCTGACACTCTACGCTTTGAGGCAAAAGAAGGGGAAGAAAGCTGAGCTTTCCTGGTACCCAAACAATACTTCAAAAGCACAAGGAGAAAACATAGCACCAATTAACTTCAACTGAAACCCCAGAAGTAACTCAGATTCTTCAAGCAGAGCACTTTTAAAGCAAATGTAGTATTTAAGGAGAAATTACCTTGGCTAGTAAAAGTGATTAGTTCTGGAAATATGTGTAGTTAGGCCAGAAATAAAAAGTTTAAACATTATCTGGGAATCAGGAGGACAGACTGGGAGGTGCTTTAATTGCCCAGATGGAACACATTTGGGGCTAAGAAATCAAGTTACAACTGATTTTTTAAAGTTGAATTATTCACCTCTTACAAGCCTCTCACTAGAGTCTGCATTTTTTTTTCTTTTCATTATCACACATGCGAACAAGAGGTTAAGTAATGGTGAAATTAATTGAGCTTAAAACCATTTTCTGGAGCAGGACCATACACAGATAAAAATCATATAGCCTGAAAGGCCGACTTTAATAATTTTCTACTCTTGGGCTTAAAAGAACCACAGCACAAGACAACAATCTCTTCACCTGGCAGTAATATGCATATAAAAACAGATCAAGACAATTCTCTTCCAAAATTTTCTGGCTAGACCACAATAAACATCCCAAAAGAAAGGGCTGCCTAGAGATGTCTGTGTAGATTGCATAGTTACTTATTTCATTTACAAAGTATTCAAAGAGATTTAACACTTCACAACGTTTAGATGTAAGTATGGTCAAAAGGTGATTTTTTTAGCCTTGACAGAGGTTTTAATTAATTTTTACCACCAGACCCGAGCCTGTCCTTCATGCAGGGCTTTGCCACCTCTCTCTGCACTCAAAAAGCCAAAAGGACATCATAGAAGGGTTGCCCACCTCCAAGAAGGATGTAAAAAGCCTAAAGAACTAGTGTTAATGTCACAGGTGTTCTTAGAGTAAGCTATTAATGGCAAAGATCTTTAGAAGAAAATGGTTTAGAGATTGAAGTACTGAGATGTTTTGATTAAGGTTAAGTGGAGAACTCCAGGGCTGGCATCTCAGGTTATGTATTTCCTACATATCTGAAAGGTGACATCAGTGGTATCAGATATTTTAAAATTTGCATATACAAAACACTGAGATACATCCATTTGTTAGTATAAGGAAAAGACTAGATTATTGAGGGTACTGGAAATAAGACGCATGATTATTATTATTATTATAAGTACTGCTTGCTGCAGTCCACTGCCCTGACTTTCTACCATCTGTAGCTGCTGCATTTGGGGGTATTAGAGGATGTGTCCCCACCTACTGCTCTTAGTGCCCATGGGTCAGATGTCCAAGAGTTTGTACTGTCTGTTTTTCAGTCTGTCTGTCTGGTATAACCTACCTCCACAATTTCCCAAGGCAGCAAGGTCTAGATGTTCACCACTTGCTGTGTAACTCATTTATTTCTTCTGGTCAATGCTGGTCTCCCATTAGAATCATTAAATTGCCCCCCTGCTTCTAGTATGGAAGGATTTGATGGAACAACAGCTCTGCTCAGCCACATATTTACTGAGACTTGTAAAGAGTCTCTATAAAAACGGCAGATTAAAAGTCAAAGTTCATATTTTAGAAATAAAGGCTTTTAAGAGGGGCTGTTGTACACATGGGGCTCCCAAAGCCATACACCTCCAAACCACTGCAGCTTGCTTTCTCTAAGCAAAGAGCATCCACCTCTGGAGAATCACACAGTACTTCTTCCAAGTAAAACTCTTGCACATTACACTGGGATTCAATGACAATTCAAAAAAACCCCATGTTATTTGCTAGCCAAGTGTGGGAAGGATGTGTGTGTATTGATTTTCCCCCAAGTATTTTCTGGTACACTAGTACTTGACATGCTCTGTTAAAAGGAACACAGCTTAGATATTTTCATACCCGTTAGTGATGGCTAACTGTGGAAACACACATAAATTTAACAAGAGCACAACACAGAGTTTGCTATTTTTAAAGCTGGAATATTTTATACTGGGGTCTTTTACCACATTAAAACACAATGTAAGCTAGGCAGCTAATTATCTAAGAGGTAACAAAACTTTTAAACTACACACAGATGTTGAGCTGCACTAAAAGGACACTTATTTGCCAAAATCACTGCCAAATTAAAGTTCCTATTTGGAAACTTTCACACACTTGTGTTTGGTGCAGCTGCAGCTGTTTAATTGCACATAAATTTTGTTTTCCCCTTTCTGATTGTTATTCAAATGACATTAAAGAGCAATTACAGCAGAATGACAATAACTAGTCCGTTAAAAGTTCAAATTGTAGGAGATCTGTTTTAATTTAAATTCAATAAAGTATTAGAATACTAAAATAAAAAGATCTCTCTGTATGCACATAAATGTTCTTTTTCTTTATACTCACACATATGTGCCTTCAACATACGTATCCATCATATGGGCACTGGGTGTAACTGTCAGCCCTGGCTGCTGTAATTGCAAGCCTTTGGGTTGGTGCTCATCTGCAGATGGGCTCATCGTGCAGAGAGAAATGGGTATTTGGGGGGAGCAATTTATTTGATAAGTGACTTTGAGGTCAAATGAGACAAGCAGTGGCCATGGTGCCACTTGCACAGACCACATGGGCATTCAGGGTGGCCCTATCAGATATCATAGAATGGTTTGGGTTGGAATGGACCTCAAAGATCATCTAGTTCCAACCCCCCTGCCATGGACAGGGACACCTCCCACTAGACCAGGTTGCTGAAGGCCCCATCCAACCTGGCCTTGAACACCTCCAGGGATGAAGCATCCACAACCCCTCTGGGCAACATATGTATGTTGCAGGCACCTATAGGTGGCCAGGCATGATTTTGGACCCTGGTCTTGCCAGAGTCTCACCTCAGTGGTTATATACGTGGTATGGATGCTGAGCCTCACACATCTGACTACCAGGCATTTCATTTAGCTCCCTGCACAAATCTTCAGACCACAGAACTCTGCACACTTCATCATTTCGGTATTTATACCGCACCTAAATACTCCCAGCAGACTTGATTACCTCTTGTACAAAAACCCCTCTTAAAATCTGGCCTTGGCAATAGACCTGGAGGATATAAATCAGCACAACTGAACCAGAAGAACAAACACTGAAACATGTGCCAATGTAGCACCAATTACATCCCTAAGGGTTCTCCTTATCAAACTGGGCAGATAAAACAGTAGTGTGGATCGTAAACCTAATGGATTTATGAGATTTTCAGCTGTACACCAACATCAGTGTCAGAATTTCTAACACCGAGATGGCAATATATTAATTTTCACCATACAATTATTTGCTACGTATTGTCCTTTAGCCTTGGAAAGTAGAAAGGAGGTACTCGTTTATCAATGTTTAATATTTTAATGATATAGTTTTTACTTGTCTTATCATAGTGTTTTAACTGCAATTTCCTAATACACATAACTATAAAAAATCAAGAGAAATAAGTAGCTACATTTTTATATTTAGGAAATAAACTAACCCTTCAAAGAAAAGACTTTTTTTTTTTTAGGGATAGTAAGTTTTAAATTACTTATATTAAAGTTGGGAGAAGATTTATAACTATGTAGTTCTCTACACAGCCATCTGAAGTTAAAATCATTATTTAACATAACAAGACAACATTATTTAAATGTCTGACAAATACAAAATTTCTAAAAGTAACTTAAGCAGTGAAAATGTCATCTGTAGCACATTTGGTTATTTAAGTAGAAGAAAACCCTAACATTTTATTTTAAGTAAAGTCTGTATAGAAATTTTTTTTTACATTTTTTTCTACTTCTATTAGAAAACTTTACTCTCCTAAAAAGAAAAAAGGTTGACTTTTCTTTAAGTCAAACTCAGCCACTTCTACTTTTAGTCTCTTATCTCCCACTCCCCAAATACAAAAATGACAGCCAATTATAGAAGATGAAGTAATGACAACTTCACATTAAAGGGCAAAGACACAGAGCAGCACTACCTGGGTAACCCTGCATAGTTATGAAAAACATGCTATTTCTATTTAGCAAATGCAATTCATACAATCAGGAAAAAAAACCAAACAAGCACATCCAAATATTTGGCTCTTCAGTAGATGCAAATTATCTATTTTTGGTAATGGGTGCCTGGAAAAAAAAATAGCCTTAGCAGTATGAACTCAGTTCCATTCTACCTGTAAACCTACGCTAGAGATTTATACACCCTCAGACACACAAACACTTATAAATTGCATCATTAAAATGACTGGATTAATCACATCTGTATGAGTGAAAACTATACATTAAGTATCCCAAATCCAATCCCCCACTCTCCCATTTCTTATATCATTATCTCCACTACTAGTGTTGAACCCTTAAGGAGAGATTTCCTATTTCTTCTTCTTAGCTGAAGGGGATCGATCCCTCAGCAGCAGAGCCACGAGCTCTCGTTGTCTCCAGTATGCTGTGGTCTACTTTCCCAGATCATATTCAGATGAATTATCATTTTTTTAAATTGAAATGCTTTAAGAATAATTTTTTCAGACTCGGCATAAGTTAGGCAGGATTCCAGTCCCTGTGAAATACTCTGAAGCCTGCAGATAGCAAGTCATTAAAATTTTGAAGACTCAGCAAAAATGGAATCAGAAGATCTATCAGCTGAAAATTGGTCAATCTAGTCCACATCCTGACTCTGGAAGTTGTCCAAGCACCTGATGTTTGAAAAGCAAATTTTATGCAAGTAAGGAAAATATATTTATTTCTGACTTGCATTGTCAGTCCTCCTCATACCATCAAACCAGAGGTTTTTATCACTCTTAAAACTTTCATTTGCATACACTGTTCAATTATTCAACTATTTCATTATAAATTCTAGTCTGTTCTACTCTAAAAGGGCACCAATGAAGTAGTTACATTTTAAGTACAGTCCTTTCCAAGACCTGGTCTCAATGCTTTTAGCAATGCTAATAACTAGTCAGCTCAAAACCTTCCATCCCTTAGTAAATATGCACTTATACAAACCAAATTTGGATTTATTTTTTTCCAGTCACTGCAGGACCTCTCATGACCAATGCTGCCACCTCTATTTGGTACTGTGTTGTTGAGAGATAAATGTCAGATACCTGCAGTTGAAGGAATTGTCCTTCAGGAGCTATGAACTGTTTCCTACAAGCAGAACAGACAGCTATAGCTATATGGAAGCAGGAATTCAGAAAATCAATAATTACCTGCAAGTCCTGGGCTTCCTAAAGAAAGCCATGTCTCATAACACCATCCAATCTTAAGCTTATCTTGAAGAAATTCGGTACCAACTGTTATTTCCCAGGGCAGCCAATAAAGGATATAACATCCTTCAAAAGCACTTCTTGCCCATTTCTGAAGCTAAAAAATTATTTTGTTTCTTCTTGTGAGAGGGCACTGAGAGGGGATACAGAAGGGCAGACTGAGAAGAATTGGGAAAAGAGGAGAATATCTCATTTCTATCAACTGTAGGGATCCTGTCTGTGGCCTTGAGATGATGTCAGAGAAAGAGCCAAAACAAGGAAAATGTTCTTCTCCTGCACAAACCTGCCTTTCTGGGTATTCTCTAAGTAAAGAACCGAGACAAGATTAAGATCTAAATTGCTTTCTCTTTTGAGATTCCAGAAATGTGAGTGATATACCAATAAGCTTTTAAAAGTTCCAGCCCTAAGCAAGTCACATCTTTCATGATAATCACATCCCTCAAAGAACAAAGCAAGCATCAGCTCTTTTCTAGATATTATGAAATGTTATATATAACTTGGAAGATCCTTTTCTGAGTACCAACATAAACAGAGCTCTTCCTTTGCTGTTTGCTCCTCTGTTTCAGAGCTTGAAGAGACAGACAAATCACTTCCTTTTCCTCATAAATCAGGCATGTCAAATTTTAATATCTCTATACAGCAAATTCATCTATGCATTTAGCACCATTGTTCCAGGAAAAAAATATATCTTACTTTACTAATGAATTGTGGTCATTACTAAATCTAATTTGTGAGCTAGCTTCAGAATGTGTCCATAAAGATATAAGTAGAAAGAGACTATGCAGTACATATAAGACTGTGATTTCAGAAGAACCTTGAGTTTGTCCACCAAGAGATCCTGCAGCTCTTAGAAGAGCACTGGAATCCTGTGCTCGGTAACCAGCTCAGTGCCATCAGCTAAAAACAAACTGTTCTGAAGAATAATGCCCCAAAATAAAAGAGTAGAAGAACTTCCTTTTCTGGGAAGGAAGAAGAAATGCTGAGGTTTTACAACCACTACTGGATCTGAAAAAACAGGACAGATCTCTCTCTACCAGAGTTAATTTTCAACTTCCTTCATTTTTCCACAGT
Organism: Brachypteracias leptosomus; assembly: GCA_013401335.1. Classification (NCBI taxonomy): domain Eukaryota; kingdom Metazoa; phylum Chordata; class Aves; order Coraciiformes; family Brachypteraciidae; genus Brachypteracias; species Brachypteracias leptosomus. The sequence continues at coordinate 83,221 of VYZX01002187.1, read as the reverse complement.
TATCACAGAGGTGACTTCTAAACAGCAATGTGTTTACATAATGACTTACCAAATATCTCCTATATCTATTGCCAGAAAATTTATAATGTAGAGTTATCACCTAAAACTAATAAACAGGAAAGCATCAGAGAGAAAATATGGGAAATAATATGAAATCAGAAATTATAAAAAAAATACACTTTGATGAATGACTAACCATCTCTCTGAAGTTATTTACAACATTTACATATGAAAAGAGGATTGAACACAGTTTGAGAAGTTCATATATTAAGCTCTGATGTTATATCCATCTCCCATAAGAACTCATTGAAGGATGGATGCACTTGCCCTGAGGCACTGGATGGGAGATAAAAGGATGGTCAAAATACAGATGGGGCTGCGATGGTTACGGCTAGTGAAAGCAATGCCAACGTCCACAAGTACATCCAAGATGAAGGCTCAGTTACACTGAGCAGCTTTCCGTGCCAGGGCATGAAGGCACCACAACCTAGGAAGAGAAGGTTCATTTTATAAAGAACATTTATTAAAAAAATTAAATAAATGGGTTTGGGGAAATGCTGGAAAGCAAACAGAATGGCCATTCAAAAAAAATGCAATCAATGAACCATTCTTCAGGCGTCTGCTGCTTTAAACTCAGATTTTTTTCTGAAATAAAAGCCAGACTAAGACAGGTTTGGATAACTGATGGTTTAGACCTCCATGATTTCTTCAGAAAAATCTCACACAACCACCAAAAAGCCACAACTGATTCTTTGTGTGCCTCCTGACACAAAAAACACACTTTCTGCTAAAAAGGCTCAGCTAACATTAGCATTTGTTTCCACTCCATTTTATCATGCTCTCTGCCACACTGTTTAGAGGAGAGTGATATAGAACATTTTTCACAAACTGTCATACACTTGCAGATCAGTGGGTTAATGTATCAGCCTTTCACCTTTGGAAACCACAGTTCAACAGCTTGAATTACTCTGGTAATAAACGTAGTATTGTCTTAGTTCAATACAGACTTGTGTTTGAAGAACTGTAACAAAATATTTTTATAACCTTGTGGAAAAGATAAGAAGTTGGCAATTCTCCTTCATGCCATAGACTTCCTCTGTAATCTCGACAAAGCTAATTAAACTCAGCCTTTGAAAACAATTAGGTATCCAACACTCTGATTTTACTAAGCCTGGTTTAAATAAAACTACTTTCTTTGATAAATTATGATATGAAATAACTATAAGTTATTTCCATAAATAGGTTCACAGCAGGTAGAACAGATCATAAGCCAATGAAAATAAAATGTACATCTAGCTCAGGTAAGAGCTTAAAAAAGGGTTTCTTTCAGGAATAGGGAGAAAGAAAATTTGTGAAAAATCAGATTTTCAGCTTGAAAGCAGTTTCCACATTTCAATAACAAAGCTGTGAAAAAAACAGCTTTTTTAACAAGTTGTAAGCTTGTTAAAAAAACCCCAAACACTGGGATACCTTACAATTGGAGAAGAGTGAGTTAGCAATCCTGTAACAGCTCTATCTAGCAATCACTTTGCTCATGGATATGGATTTGTATTTGCCCATGGATTTTAACTTCAGGTTCACCCATGACTACAAACACCATAAAACACAGTGGTCAATGTAATCTTTATAACCAGTATGTTTAAGGGATTTACAATATCATAACATCCACCCTTCCCCAAAAGTGGATGGATTTTTAACTTAATATTGATGTTTTTAAGACCTCAGAGCCCTAGGCAGGATATATTGTTGCTTAAGAAAGGCAAAGCCTTCTAAAATCAAACACGCCGCAAACAAACGCACAACCAGATAATTTCCTGCTTTCGTACAACTAACGGGCATGTTAATTCTTTTACTGTAATAGGGATTATAAAAAAACCCCTATTCTATTGATTTTAATGGTGCTGTCACTGTAGCAGAATAATACTTTTCCAGTATCGCTTTGCATTACTGCTTCAACCTCTGATGACAGATGAAAAGTCCTGAATCTTCGCCAAAAGCTGAATACACCATTATCTCTTTTTGCACAGCTGCACAGACATATCCTCACACAGAGTGGGGCTTTCTACCATTTTGTTCAGGGCTTAAAAATAATAATAATAATAATAATAAAAAAAATAACCCATATCCTAAAGGCAAAGACAACCTGAAACTTTGCTCAAAGAAGCATGAAAGCACGATTCCTTTGCAAAATGTATGACTACCTTATAATGTCACATTACCATACCCAGAGTTAGTAATGGGCAGCTGAACTCTGAAATGTTGCTTGGGTTTTATTCTCCGTTTGTTCCACTCCGTTCAGCAAATTCCAGAAATGGGATAAATAAATGCATAAAGGTTTATATTAACTCAGTCTAAGTTACAATGTTATTCAGATACTATTGGGAGTAGAGGCACACAAGCCTGAAAGGGACCTTTTGAGTCACTGACTCTAGTCTTCAACTACTATTCACACTTAGTTCATATAAGCCCTTTTAAAAAAACAGATCACACTCCACTTTAAAGCCAGCTCGGTGTCCAGATCCACTGTGTCTGTCAGAGCCATCACTCATGGTCAGAAGCCTCCCAGCCTCAAGCCTAAAAGCAGTAATTGTCACTTTACATCAATTTATTTCTTATGCTAATGCTGACATTCAGCTCAAGTAACTCCTCGCACTCCCTACTTCTTTAATTTTCTGATATTCTCGCAGACAGCAAACATACACATGCTCTCAGCCCACATTTTGCTATGCTGCCAGCCACTCTGCCTGACCTTCTTGGGACACTCATGTCCGTGGTTTCCTCCATCACGTTAAGAGATCCTCCCTGCCCTGTCCTGCTATGAATTCTTCATTTGTGAATGTGATGACAAGAGTAACATAGGGTCTGAGATGAGACAAAAGCCTTATTCAATGACATTATGATTTCCTTCTCTTTAGTGAATGTTTCTTATACAGTGCATCATACTTGACCTCTCTCATGGCTGTATTTCATTAGGGGCTTGCAGTTAATCTGCAGTCATCTACCACAACCAATATTTTCTCTTTCTTTGCCATTTTGAACTGTGGAATAATATGAACTGGGGAGATCATAATTAAAATATATATATTAGTAGACTCTCAGTTCATATCCTTGCACTTCATGGTATGAAATTTGATGCCATTTTTATTTTACACATCCTCACCATCTTCTGCTCAGACATTCTGACCGTTTATTATACGTTGATAATTCTGTCCTAATGCACATTATCAGCATATTTCATTCGAACAACCTTCCTGCAAGATCACTAATGAAAACATTAAACAAAACACATACTAAGACCAAGTCACACATTACTAGCAATCCTCTTCCCAACTTTCTTTTGCATGAAGTCCTCTATTGCACTCTGCATTCTTGAAGTAATTCTCATAGTCTACAGTTTCACTAACAATTTCCTGAAATGATGCTTATTAAGCACTTCAGTGAAGCCCAGACTGAGTAGAAGTATCGGTTACTTATTTTAGGTAAAATCAGACTATACTTTAATGCCATTTCTATCTACTAGATCAGAAACTATTTATTTCCTTGAAACACTTTCCAAAGGATTTAAGGGAGGTGCAACCAACAGGTTGGCAGTCTTTTTAATAAACTCTGCTTCACCTCTTAAAGTTTTGGTTGTATACAAACTATTTTCCACTCAGTGATTGCTGTTTCTTTATTCTCATTGCCATTAGCCATCTTCTCCATCATTATCCTTTTGGGAAAGCAAAGAGGTAACTTGGGCATAACCAGTTGCATTTAACCTCAACTTCATCCCGAATTAAGCCAGTACCATTTCTACTTTCCTGATTTGCCTTTAATTAGCTCTTTCATTTCAGCTTTCTTTTGCAATATTAAGTCAGCTTGACTTTTGGTTATTTTCTCTTAATCACTACACCTCCAAGATGTTATTTTTTCTTTTCTTGCTCTTGATTTCCCTGCTCAGTCTGTTTTTACATTCCTTGGAGTCTCCGCATTCCCATTACTCTTCTAGATGTTGCTTTTCATCTCTGCCAGGCCAGAACACCTCCACTTTGGTTCAGAACACAAGATACAGTGTTTATAATTATGACCTCCAGATATTCTACACCTCCATATTCAAGTCTTCAAACACCTTGGCCAAGTGACATCACTAAGTTGCTCTATTAAAGTTTCTGAGATGAAAACCTCTACACTTTTTTTTTTTTTATCCTCTGGACCAGCAACAAGACAGGACAGACCTGCACCCATGCCCACATTGATAGTGAGAGGACATCCAGCTCCTGCCACACTGCTGACCACAGCCCAGCAAGGTGGGAACCGTACCTCCATCAGTACAGGGGACCTAACTCCATCACCCGCTTCAGTCTTCTGCTTCCAGTCCTCTGCCCAACTATTTTCCAAATGAGTAAATGTAGCAGAGGGTGTCATATACGTTTTTAACTCAGTTTGACAAAGTCAGAAGATAACATGTTCTTCAGCTATCATTTCTTCACAAGAGTTTCAATGCAGATACCAATACAAGGTCTATTGCCAAAGACAACACAAAATTGAGCATTTAAAGCACTGGCTACTATTCCCAACACTGTTTCTTATCTTACTGAGACAGTAACTAAATCAATCCACTTTACCTGAAAAAGCAGGTGGTTATAGTTACCTTTGTGGAACCCAATGTAATAGGCAATTCCATGCAAATATTATATAGCAATATCAGAAAAGTCAGAAGAAAATAAAGCACTGGGAGACACTCCTGTAAGTCAAGGTTATGTGACTGCTATTATATATTGCAAGGGAACGGCCATCTCATCTTACTAATGAGGATAAATCAAGAATATTAACTTGAAGGTGGGAAGTATCTTCTTACACAGCAGTCTTCTGCACTGCTGTAGCAAAGTTGCTTTGGTAGCAGACTGCCACAGCACTTTGCTAAGACAGCAAAAAATATTTTCCACAAAACCCACGTGTAACCTGAGTAATTGTTTTCTCTTTTTTAGGTAGGTAGGAAGACTGCTGCCTAGGCACCAAATGGTGCACAGAATCAGAGAGAGCATTTAATGGAAAAGCAGCCCCCAAAATACAAAGATAAATTAGTAGAAATGGAGAATGTAGGGGAGAAAGCCTGAAAAGCAAGACTGTGACAAGCTTCCCAGTCTCTTTTCTTTCTACTCAATTTACTAGAATTTGCTGTTGGTACTATGAAGTACCAGTTGCAACACAAACCATTCTCTGTGATATTTAAGTTTGGTTTGAGTAAGAGGTCTACTGGTTCCTCAAGACTGTGAAACTTCTGGTAAGGTTGCATATACATATATAACTGATCAATGTCACAAAATAAGTGTTAATACTCTGACTACGAGACAGCATTCCCACTTCAACAGTTGTTTTTGTAATTTCTTTCTTTGTTGCGTGACAAGAGAATAAGAACTAAATGCACAGTCACAGAAGAAGGTACAGTGTCTGTCATGGTTTATCGATGGGAAGTCCTCCATATACCCACGTTCAGCCACCTCCCTTCAGTAATTATAGTACCACATACGTATATCCACACAGAACTGCTCCCAGGTTAGTCGCAATAAAATAGGACCCAGTGACATCGCCTCTGAAGCAGTTTAAGCACATAGTGTATTAAAATAAATTTGAACAATAGGCTAAAATTATATTTAAAAATCCAAACAACTCTCCTGTTCTTCATTCTTATGCACAAGGACAGATAGATTCCATTCCCATATGCACATATACACTTTTTTTTCTGATCAAACCATTTTATTCCACTGGAAATGGTATCAGTATTTCAGTTAAATGGTCCTTTCTTTGTACAATGAGTTGTTGTAAAAGCTGTCAGAAAAACCCAAACAGTTATACCATTGACCTACTAGAACAGATTTACAATTTGACCTTCTCATTAGAACAAAGATTCATTTTCCTACTAAAAAACCTCTTAATTTTGTGGCTAATCTGGTTAGCAGCATCCTGCTATCCTTAGCAGCACCCATCTATCCTGATCTTATTCCAGCGTGACTAACTCACCAACCTAATTTTTAACCTCAGTGGCTGAAACATTGAACCACAGGCACACCAAAACTCATCTGCAACATTGTATTTTCACATTCAAGAGACGTAATGATGAAATCCCATTGCAGAGTGTGCCGAGAGGCTCCCCAGGTATGGGTGGCTGGGAGTGGGGAAGTTCTTACCCCTCGCAGCCTTCCCAAACCCCAGAGCAGCTTTAGGAGGATGCCCCATGCATGTGGTGCAATGGTTATCCCAGGGCATGCACAAGCAGGAAGGATTTGGAGACCAGTACAGAAGCTCATTCTGGCCTCACTGTTGCAAGCCTTCTTGTAGTGTAATAAAAAAAGACAGAATAAATAAAGATACCATGTTGAATTCATCAACTGAGGCGTTCATAGGATAATATTTGAACTCCAAGTGATCTGAAAGCCAAACTCTTCTGGAAGGAAAACTGAATGAGGGCTTTCCCACAGGCACTTTTCCACACAGAAGTAGACTGGCAAAAGACTAAGTCAGTCTACATGAAAAAGTGACGTCAACCTGGGTTCTTTTGGGGTGAAATGGTCATAAAGTGAAAAGTTAGAAGAAGTGATGCCCACCACTACAGGCAGGAATGGGAGCTGGACAGATGGGAAGTAATGGCACTGGTCAAATATTGAGCAAAAAATATTTTTGGGGAGAGGGAGGCAGGCACTTTCCCTCCTGCAGCTTGGAATGAGTGCATTCAGTGCATTTTTATCCATTATTTCTCATGCTCTTTTGCTCCATCTGCTGGCTCTGCAACAGCAGGCAATGTGTTCTACACCCACGGTAATTAAGATACCATTAAAAAACAAAGATAAAAATAACAGTGAAAAATTTATCAGACTATTTCATGAACTTTTACCCATATATTGTTTTTGCATTTCTAGAGAGCTGTCTAGTTGTCTTGTCTTTTACTTAAATGAGATTTTTCTAGCTTTCTGGGTTGTTTCCCCCCCTTCATACTGTGAGCCTAAAAACCTATTTTGTCATTTATTTATTCAAGCAATAGAAAAATCTTATTATGAGTATGAAGAGTTTTCAGAGTTTATTTCTCAATGATATAATGAAAAATGAGAAGTGGAAGGATTTTCTTACACTTTAGAAATCCCAGTAAGTCTGTATATTCAAATAGATTATCCATATATAGACTTACACGAATACAGGCACTTATTTAATAAATCAAATTCTATTAAGGAAAAGGGTCTTTCCAGTACATTTTTATTACTCCCCTAGAGGGAATCATATTCCACCATAGAATCAAGAATTGGGACTGGATGGGATGTGAAGAGGTCCTTAGTCCATCCATCACCTACAGTTAACAGCATTTACACCTTCAAAAAACCCCTAAGACGCCACCAGCTCCTAAAGCAACTTATTCTACAGCACTACCAGCATTGAAACAAATTTGCTGAACAACTTAACAATTTCAAAGCTATAATTGAATCAGTGTTCCCCACTCAAGAGATGGATAGCACATGAACACAGGCAGTGTGTTTGGGTGGCTGACAGTACATCACCTTTGGGCTTGCAGCAAACCAGAAGTACTCGATTAGCACGTTAATGGAGCAACCTACAGCCCTGGTGAGCAGAGGTCAGGTATGTCATACCCTCCTCCTGCCACCCGGAGCTTATGGCATGGGTTTAAGTAGGTTAAGATGCACAGTGGAAATGTATACATTCTTTAAATACTATTCATACTGGCATAAAGGGAGAAATTAATTAATTGCCATGCTGATAACTTCTGGGCTTTTCCAAGTTAAGCACATGCATAGCTAGTAACTAAGGGTTTTTTACTTTTTATTTAAGTCTTACAATTTCAATTTTTCAATTGTCAAAGAGCACATATAAATTTGACTAGAAAGAAGCCTCGTACAGGCTGAAAATTCTGATGTTATTATGAATGGGAGGCATAGGGAGAATCTTCCAGCAATGCCCACATTTTCTTCTTTTTATAGTAAGCATGAAGAAAAAAATATTCAAAAAGTGCCAGAGTTTAAAATTCATTTTGCAATAGCATCTTAACTCAGATAGTAAAAGTTTTAGGATATCAAGCTCAATACTATTCCAAAGTTAGTTCTCCTTGAAACCTGGAGCTTGTGGAACAAATCACTACAGACTTGCTCTGTTCAGAAATTCCTCCCATAGTATCTGATCCTTCACAGAGACAGGGAGTTACTCGGTACTTAAGTTTGACAGGGTGCTGCCATTTACACATTTTTACATTCAAATACTGCAAAAAGATGAGGCTTCTAATTTTGTGTTCAGATGATATTAGTCTACGCCTTCCTCAGTGGTAAGGGAACGTCTCTCACATCCTCTGACAGAGCAGTTTAAGATGGAAAAGGTGCCAAACAATGAACAGTAAAAACATTTTTTAGAAGGCGAAAACAAGCATTCACTATTTCAAATGACACTGTTAGATGATTGCACTACTCAAATCTCTAAGTATATGCAGACCATATAAGGTACCACATAACTATCTATATGACAGCTAAATAATAACAGGGAATGTAAGGGGACCAGAACTGACTATCTATTGTATTGGCTTAGTGTGATTTCTAAACAGACAAAAAACCCCTTGAATTATGTTTTTTAAAAGCCAGTACAGAGAAAAATATTACTTGACCTTAACAATTTTTTCTTCCACCAATTGTTTTTAAACGTGCCTGATTTTACACTATGGCATCTCCCACGTCATTCATTCTAGGTCACACAAGAACATTACACACAGAACAACATTCCAGAGGAGTATACTGAATAACAGTCAAAATTGTGCTGTTTAATGAGGTAACAGAGTATGGATGCATGTGGTCACAACACTAGCTGTATACTAAATAACAAATATTTAGAAAAAAACCCTAAGTGTATGAATTTGTTTTGATCTTTACCTTTTGAGTCATAGGGTAGCAGAGGATCTGTGCTACCTCCCCCAGCAATTCTGCACAGGGAGAAGGAGGCCAGTGAGGAAGGGATGACAAATGCCAACTTTAAAAATATCTATCTAAATTCCAGTCTTCGTTAAGCTGTTTCATGTCCATGCTCTGTTCCTCAGTTTCTCATGTGATAAAAAAAAAAAGCTTGTAGTACTTTTTATACCTTTAGAATAAAATACTACATATGCACTGCTTAATTGTTCAATACTTTTATTTATGCACATCCCTAAAATACTTTTCCAGAGCTTCAGCTGATGGTATTACACGTCTTGTCTTTGAGAAGTCAGTGAGACAACAATTAGCTACAGGTTTACATGAAAAGTAATACGTATAGATTCTATATTAGTTACAAGTCATTTCTACAGTTAAAGTTTTTTTCCTTTTCCCTGCAACTATTTATGCACTCATTTAAAACCCAAGTGCAACTGTGTAATACAACCAGCTTAGAACAATGTGACTGAGCTTGCTTAGAATACAAAACAATACAAAATTAATTTCTGCAGTACTGAAATCTAACACACATTTCAGGGGAAACAAAGTAAAGCCATGAAGCACGACTCCATCTCCTGGGCCCCTGTACTAATTGCTTGTGGACTTTGCAAGACTTTAGAAATGGCAGAAAACCACAGAGCCTTTTCTCAGTGGAAATCATGAGAAAAATATCATTTCTTCTGACCACAACAATAAAGGCTTTTAAACACACAAAGTCGTCAAAAGACTTTCGAAGCAACTCAGAAGAAATCACTTCAGACAGGATTACTACTTTATATGTATATCCAAAGCCCCGCAGGCGTACTAGAGTCCTATTTGTTAATTCTGCTCTAGTCTGCTTTGACTTTACCACGGGGCTTTTGCAACATTAAAAAAATGGTTGAAAACATGAAGCTTACAGAAAACTCGTATTGCCTTATACTGTAAATATTCTCTGTCAGGAATTGCGGATGCTTGATGTCGCTCCCTTTTTGTTTGGCAATGATCAATCTGAACAATTTTTCTCTGTTTTTCTTTAATCCACTTTCAACTGCAGAACAGCTCACTGGAGAAGTCTCATCGAAACGATGGAAAAATCACTGTAACTGCCACAACCCATGACTGCACATGTGCACAAAGCTGTTCTTATGAAGATGATCAAATATGGATGTGTTGTGCTTAAAAAATCCAGACCTTTTACCTATTTATGAAAATTAGCATGGCCAATACTTTGTATTTTCCACTATAAAAGACCTTTTACCTATTTATGAAAATTAGCATGGCCAATACTTTGTATTTTCCACTATAAAAGCCCAACCCTTCCTCTCCATGTTCCTAATGTCTGGACTATAGAAGAAAAGTTGCAATCTGCAGAGTCAGAGAAATGCATGAGTCAAGGATGGATATGCCCTAATGTCAGCATCACTTCTTCCCTGCCCTGGCTCTTGACCCTTCCTACCCTCCAGGCACAGCTGCAGCATGGATGTTAATTCTTCGTACAAACAACGTCTAAAATTCTCTTGTCCCAGAGACAACTCAGCCAACCCTCATCTGGAGTCGGTCTAATTTGCAAAAATTATTCATCTTCTCCTGTACTCATAGAGCAGCACTAATTGGTAGCCTTGAAGGATTCATCATCTACTGACTCTTCAGATAAGATCAGTCCTACTTCGCCTGACCAACCTCACCAAGCCTAACACCTCACTCCCAAGGCTTCTGAAGTTTTAGATAATTTATAGAAAATATCAATGACACCACGGATTGACTTGTATCAAAGCACACAAGGCTTTATAGTCTTTCTTTCTTTATACTCCTTCTTCTCCTATAGAACAGTCCAAATATGAATGATAAATCAAGTCAGAGATTATAATGATTATCTAAATTAGCCATTCCTGGTTTTATCAAACCAAAAGTATACTTTTCCAACAAGGTTTACCTCTTTATTTGCAAATGGACATCTTTGTGTCTTTGATTAAAACACACCTGTCCTTAAAAGTACATAAATGCATCCATCCATAAACAGTTTAGTTTTATCCACACATTAAATATATTTATTCATGTGCAAAGGATGTGACCAAAGAGCATTACTAGTCACACGCATAACTAACGCATGAAGTAACTCAAGTAAAATAAATTTCTGGAAGGTTCTTATCAGTAAGTTACTTTGACAGCTTTTATGGAAGAGAGGAAATAATCCTGGGAAGGTACTAAGACAAGTTTTCTCAAGTCTAGCTACAAAGCTGAAGGCTGTGAAAGTCACCTTGCAAATCTGGCAAAAAATTCTCCAGCATTGGGACATTCGGTGCAGGAACACACTTTTAAGAAAATGGGTTGGTATCCTTAGAAAAAAGGACTGTATTTTTTCGGAAGTGACCACTGCTTGGGCCTGGGAGTGATAATCCATCCTCTGAAAAATCAGATACTTTCACGTTCTCATGCAAACATAAAAGACACTGAAATTTTCCAGTTCATCTTTAAAGCATTGGCCCAGAGGTGCTCTTTGGAGCCATGAATACACTGTTCCCTTCCCAGCCCAAAACGCTGTTTAATTGAGTTAATAAGTAGTTTACTTCTCAAATAATTTTAAAGCAGAGTATACTTTTCTGTACTTTTCAGGATTTTCAGGTTTTCTAATGAACAGCATATTAAAGAAGTATTTTCATAACCTAATATTTTCTCCCTTGATTTCACTGCACATCAGACACCCTATCGTTCCAGTCCATCCAACAATATACCTGTTGTTCCCAGTACAATAGTGGGTGCGACTAACAAGGCTCTGCTGTTCACATTTCAGTTTAAAATGCCACATTCTGTATATCCCAAAATTGTTTGTTCTGATTTCAGAAACAAAATGGGTAATTCAGAATACATTGCACAAAAAAACCATCACAGTATTACAAGCACCAATTTTCTCTCAAAAAACCATGTTCACATTCTCACCTATGCACAGAGATATGCACTTAGAAAAGTTCTGCAATTTAGAAAGTCCACGGGAAAATAAAGTTCAAAATCTATACTTTACCACCACTCAATTGGTTTTCCTACAATAATCTGTATACAACAAAATAAACTCACATGCTATCTATGCAAATGAGAAGCTCGCCTGGGCAATGAAGCCTAAACGACACCTAAACATACAACGATGAAGCACACAGTGATTTAAACAGCAGCAGCAGTGGAAGTGTGACCTAAATTAACAAGCTCCCCTTCGAAAATTGAAGTCATTATGAAACCTCAGTTAGAGAACAACTTGACTGCAGCCTACCTGACCATATCTCATACCTCTTGTGTAAGCATAAGTGGAAAAGATAAATCCTGGTATATGTAGAATAATGCCCTGATTATTTATTAGAATGTGCTTCTCCCTATACAAATGTGTTAGACCCATATTAGGTTCGTTCCTATTAGGTAAAACTAATTTATTTGGTATAAGGCAAATGGAAAAAAAAACGAGACCATTTTACAATTGCCTAAGGTCACTTCATGGGCAAAACAATGTATTTAAACTGCAGAGATGACAACATGCTTAATATGACTACACAGAAATTGCTTCCTTGATGACAATACATTAAAATCCTCATTGCATATTCATAGAATTTTTGACAAGATTGAGTGACACGTAATCCCAGCCCCAGCGAGCACTGATTTGGGAGTCTCACTGTGCAGGGATGGATGCCACACCAGCCAGGTCATCTTTGTTCCTCCCAGGGCCAAGAATGCCTGCACAAACATCCCAGCTTCCAGTTTTTAATATCTCGTCAGGCTGACACAAATAGAAGGAAATCAAAGGTACAAAGCTCCTCTGTATATTGGGTGCTAGGGTGAGGCAGAGGCTTTATCACAACTGTACAATGAGTGAGTGGAAGAGCTGTAATTTCCTCACAGCCCAGCAATGGAAAATTAGAGAAACAGCAAAGAAAAATCCTTCGACTGACTTTCACTTCCCAAGTTATGACCCCTGCATGATAAATAGGTGAGTGGAGTTTAAATGATGTGATATATGTCAATTTAGAATGCACTGGGATGCCATTAACAGACAAGAGCTTAGACATCAGGAACATATTAAGATGGATAGATCACTTAGCAACAATAGGACAAAGAAGGTGTTAATAAAGGCAGTGCAAGACAATGCCATGCTAATACCACCCACAACCCAGAGTGCCGTTTTTGTCAGATGTGCACCAATGTGATAAAAAACAATTCTCGTTGAGACAAACAAGGGTAGACAATTGAAAAACATTCAAGCCAAAGCCTTGTTTATTAATCAAGTATGAAATTTGACTCCTAAATCCCATAGCAGTAATGTAAGGTGATTATTAATACTGTATTTCAATCCCATGACAGAACTCTTCCATAATTCCATAACTGCAGAAGTGATATATAACATATTCCTTATGCCATCGTTCCCATCTCGGGCAATGTTTATGACAACATAATCTGGTAAGATTTTTCGGATGACCTAAGGCCATAGTGGCAAAGAAGCTGTTTGTACCATGACAGGTTCCTGCTACCTGTATCCCACTGGACAGTGCACCAGGCCATGCAGCAATCGATGACAAAGACGTGACAACCCCGTGAACCTGTGCTATTCCTCTTAGGAGCAGTGGGACCTGACAGAAGTTTACAAAAGACAATGAATTATATATAACTGCCTCGCAGGGTAACTTTAAAGTTTTGTTTGGTTTTTAAGCTTGGAAACAAATGAAGGTTTAAAATGCTTGCAGAAATATCAGCTTGGCACAGGGGAGATGAAGGACAGACATACGTGCGTAGTACTGCACAATAACAAAAGTGAAAAATAAACCACATATAATTAATTTTATCTTGTTATTTTCTTGTAAGCCCTAGGCTGATATCTTTGCAACAGCTCCAGTCACACAGTGGCACAGGGAAAATGTTCATTTCTAGAGTCATTCCAGCTCACTACCGTTTACCTTTGATTTTTACAATATTAACTACTCTCATCAAAACATCTTATCTACAGTCAGTGTGGGGGATATTTGCACTAATCCAAAGACACCCAAAGCAATGCCCCTTAAACCCATCACTTTACTAAGTACGTGGACATGATACACAACAGTTCAGAGACTACTCTTGAATCTGCCTTCCCAACCTGCCAGTCCCTTTCACCATCAGTTACCTTGATGATATCAGTATGTACGTGAATGATGTGCGACGATATTATTAATTCCTCCAGCATGAACACTTAAAAAAACCGTCAACTCTTTCTGCTTGGAAATTTTCAGCATTCATATTAAAAAAAAAATTAAAAAAATAATTTGTGACAAAGGAGGTTTTGTGCAGCCAAAGCTCTGCCTTGTTCGAATCAGCAACAACATCAGCAAAAACAATCAGGGCAAACATTTTGGAGGTGGAGCAGCAGAGCACAGCTGGCTGCAGCTGCAGCACCACAGCCTGCCCCAAACCCCCCCAGAGCCAGGCAGTGGGACCACAACCCCTCTGAGAAATTCACTCCTCAGTTTCCATTATATTATTTTAAATACCTTAATAATAATAACAACAGTAATAATAATAATATAATATGTTAATAATATTGTTTTCAATAAATAAAAATAAAAAGCTCAACATGAGCCAGCAATGTGTGAGTGCAGCCCAGAAAGCCCCAACCATATCCTGGGCTGCATCGAAAGAAGTGTGACCAGTAGGTCTGGGGAGGTGATTCTGCCCCTCTACTTGGCTCTCACAAGACCCCACCTGGAGCACTGCATCCAGCTCTGGAGCACCCAACACAAGAAGCACATGGGCTTGTTGGAGAGGGTCCAGAGGAGGGTCGTGAAGATGATCATGGAGCTGGAGCACTTGTCCTACGAGGACAGGCTGAGAGAATAGAGATTGTTCAGTCTGGAGCAGAGAAGGCTCCAAGGAGACCTTATTGCAGCCTTCCAGTATCTGAAGGGGGCCTACAAGAAGGCTGGGGAGGGACTTTTCACAAAGGCCTGTAGTGATAGGACAAGGGGTAATGGGTTCAAACTGAAAGAGGGTAGATTCAGATTAGATGTAAGGAAGAAATTCTTTACTGTGAGGATGGTGAGACACTGAAACAAGTTGCTCAGAGAAGTTGTGGATGCCCCCTCCCTGGAGGGGTTCAAGACCAGGGTGGCTGGGGCTTTGAGCAACCTGGTCTAGTGGGAGGTGTCCCAGCCATGCAGGGAGTTGGAATTAGATGATCATTAAGGTCTTTTCCAATTCAAACCATTCTATGATTCTATGAAATACTTTAAGTGAAGAAAAAAAGATCATTATTTGCCAAACCCTCAGCTACAAGTGACAGGCAGGGCCCAAACAGAGCAGCTTTTTCTTTTTTTTTTCAAACCACTTACACGACAACTGTAAGTGCAGACACCTGATAGTACAGATAATGACAGCAACATGCTGCTCTAAGCCATGTTCCTTTCACAGACAAGCTTTTGCTTTCATTTGCTACACAACCCTGCTCAATGCCTCACAAAGCTGCAAATAAACAGTAGCACATTTTAGGGAAATAGCTCCATGACAAAGGTAAGGAGGGGACCGCTGTGTTCCTACAAACCACAGAGTTCCTTCCTCCCTAGCTAACTTTCTTCTAGCAATATACCTCTCGCATCCCAGTCTCAGTTCCCACAGACAGCATCCTTCTGAAGAGGGGCATACAGTGCATGGCTGGGGGACACGGTGGAAGGGAGCAGAGCCTCTGTGCCTCATATACTTTGGAAGTAGAAATAGGTCCATCAGCTTCAGGAAAATACCACATTTTGAATTACAAGAGGAACTATTTTTGACAAAATATATAATCTCACCTATGATACAGCATCCTGGGCAACCACTGCCTGAGACCTGTCCTGGGGCAGGCTCACCTGCGTGCAGCCCCATTAAAATCCCACTGAAGTTCCCATTGCTTTCAGTGCGGAGAATCTGTTTACAGGTGGGCACAGACAACTTCACTTTGGGCTTGCAACAGTTGAACTTTGATGAACTTAAGAAAAAGAGTAATTTTAATACAGTTTTGATTTATATTACACCAGTGTGATCCTATTTGGTAGGTGTAAGGAAACAGAGAAGGTCCTAGTTGCTCAAGCCACTACTACACAAGCAGTTCTGTTGGGCATCACGTAACATCAACTTCAAGATGTACATGAACAGCAATTACAAGCTTAGCTAGAAGGTTGTACCTTATTTTTTTGCAAAAGCCAGGCATTATATAAGACACAGCTGTGCAACCGCTTTGATGAAATCATTTTTTCTGTTATTTGCAAATTGCCCTCTTGGAAACAACTGTTGTATCTAATATTGGTTTGTTTTCACTGTCCTTCATCCTGCTGGGAGCAGAAGAGGTGCATTTGCTTAGTATATTGCCCAATGTTCCTACTCCAGAATCATAGAATCATAGAATGGTTTGAGTTAGAAAAGACCTTAAAGATCATCTAGTTCCAACCCTCCTGCCATGGCAGGGACACCTCCCACTAGACCAGGTTGCTTAAAGCCCCATCCAACCTGGTCTTGAACACTTCCAGGGATGGAGCATCCACAGCCCCCTTGGGCAACCTGTTCCAGTGTCTCACCATCCCCACAGTAAAAAATTTCTTCCTTACATCTAATCTAAATTTACCTTATTTCAGTTTAAAACTGTTACCAGAAGATGTTCTCAGGACTGTAGCTTTTTATGCACTGTGAGCTGGAGCTCCCACAAAGATCACCCATCCAACCCCTGCACTGCATCCCTCAGGCATATGGGCAGGGAGGATCTGTGGAATGAGGACAGAGAGCTTCATCTGAAGCAAACACTCTCGAAAATCTGAGCAAAATCAGTCCAACGACTTTTTAAAGTTATTTTCACTCACCCCAGATAAAATGCAACGTTGCAACTGAAACTGCTTACAGAATTAAAAAGTAGCTCAAGTGAAAAAAACCCAACATTGTATTTGGTTTGCTTCACAAAACTTGCTGAAAAAAAAAGGACGATTGCTGATATTTTTAGACAACTGGCCTGATTACATGAAGTTCAAAACAGCTTTTGCATAGAATTTCAGTGCTTTGAACAAAGTCATCTGCAGCATAAACAGGGAAGCCTTTGCCAGGTCCTTCCTCAGTTAAATTATACTGTTTATGTTTCACACTTCTTACAAGCTTTTTTTTAAAAAAACCTTCCATTTCCTTTTTTTTAAATGCAGACAGCACTAAAGATTAAAATGGGTTCAGGAAAGAGGTGCTGAAAGTTGGAAATAAACCCAGGGAAACTTTGCAACAGGAAAGGAAATGAAAAATTTCTAATCATAAGTACTTCAGTGAAGCCAACTGCAGCGCGTACTGATGGGCTCTAATGCATCATAATAACAATTACTTACTTTCTTCTAATTACATCCTAAGTGCATTTGTATACTCTGAATCACTTTCACAAAAGACACAGGAAAAAATGGGAAAATCTTTTAAAAGTTTATCAATTGCATGCTTCCAAAGAACAATTTATGAAATGCAAACCCTACCTGGCAATGGACTCTTAGACCAAGATTAACTCCACCTCATTGCACATAAGCAGTATTTTTAGCAATGTTTTTGCATTCACTAAATTTCAGCATAGTATATTTACTTTTAAATAAACACTAACTAGTCATATTAATGGTTTTAGTTAATGCAGCATTAGATATCCAAAGGTTTTATCTGTTTCATTTCTCAATCTTAACTTAGCACCAATATTGTTTTTGTATTTAATAAGTATACTGTTTTGCTGCACCAGCCACGTTTGTTCTTCACACAATGTGAAAGTACATCTCCAGGAATCACCTGAAGCCAACATTAACACCTGTACAAAAATTTACTCTCCTTTAGAACGTCATTTGCAAATTTTCCTCAGAAACATGTTCCTTTACCCATGCCCGAATACTCTGCTGACTCCTTCCCTTCCCCAAAAGCCCAAAACAGTCCAAAACCATTGGCATGGGGTGATTAGTGATTTAGTCATAAGTGGCTTCTCTGGAGAGAGCAACCTCATCAGTGTTAGCTTCAGTGCTTCTCAGCACAAGGTTTCTGATGTGTGCAGTAACACCTTTGATGGATAACAGGCAGGCAAAACAAGTTAGAAATTTATGTATTTTCAAAAAACAAATTAAATATATGACTATTGCATGCAGAAAGGTACCAAAAAAGAGCAAGCTATGAAGCCAAGATGACATCTAATGCCTGGGTGTTGCTTACAGAGCCAAAATCTATTATTTGTTGCTAGTTTTAATTGCAATAGCAAAGCCGTAGCTCTGAGAAGACCGGCACAACTGCAGTCATATTAACCCACTACCAGAAACGGTTGGACAAGTTCTCAGGGTGCACCCAAATGGCACATTTGGAAGAACAGTCTTGAGAGGGGAAATCCAAACTATACTTTGGAGACTTCAATTCAGAACAAGACTATGAAACAGAACGTCATTTTATACCGTTAAAACCACCCTTTAGCAGGGATGGTGCCGAGGCTGATGTCTCATCATGCTGCCAGCTGACTCCAGACAGGAGGCACAGCCAGAAGGGCTCCCTCATTGCCCCTCCCCAGGTGAGCTGATCACCACCTGCACAGGCAGCTGGCACAGCATCAACATGGCAAGAAGCTTTTTTTATCAAAAAATCCAGGACTAAAAATCACAGAAACTCAAACCTCGCCCCGAAAGCACATAAACCCCCATTCATCACCACTCACTTCACAAGCACTGATGCTGAACTACGCAAAGTCTCCAACTATATTTTAAAAAAAAGCCTGAAGTAACTTGATTCAGTAGCTGCATAAGCTTTATGCTATTTATCCAGCTGCAGGGCAACTGGGATAGATTTTTTTTAATAGTATGCAGGTTTTTTGTAACAGCACTTGTTAACTATTTTATAGGATAACATGATGCAGAAGTTGATGAACTCATTGCACATCTCCAAATTTGCCACCTCACCCCTTATCCAAAGCTTTCTCTTTGATTCTGTCTGTCAAACCCATCCACAAAGTAAACCATAGATCTCAATAGATAACTTGATCAATGATTACCTGTGGTACTTCAGGAATACAACTCCAGCAAAGAAGAAAGGCTGATATTAGCCTTCATAGTCCAGCAGTTGTATTATTACCAATGCATTATTAAACAGCAATTACCAATTTGCCTCTTATGTTTTAGTTGAAGCCTAAAGAAGTTAATAGAGAGCAGAGGTGATTAGGAAGAGGGGCTGGGTATTTTGTTTTATTTTGTGTTTTGCTTGGTTTAAAAGAAAATCTTAAATATTTGGTACCCCACAATTCAAAGCTTCAAAATTTTTAACTTTCAATACATAAACCATTGAATTTTCCATAACAGAAAATAAAAATGCAGATGTGATTTAAAAATTAAAACCATACAAGGAATAGCAGCATGAAGCCAAGCAAGTATGATTTCGAATGATTGCAATGTGTGAGTTATGAGTGCTCAGTCAGCTTCCCCTCTTTGTAAAAGCTTATGGGTCCACCTCAAATAAATAGAAAATAACCAATGAAGAAAACACCACTTCAAATATGAAATCAGACGCTGGTGCATTCATTTTTCTTTCATGATCTACAGTCATGACCATTATACAAGAGCAGCTCTCCAAATATATCAGAACATCTTCACTTGATGTCTGGCTGGAACTTTACACTTTTGAGAAGTTTCATTTTTAGGAAGTTTCACTGATTTTGGAAGGGCACCCAACCTGCACAGATCCATAAAGAGCTCTTACAGATATCAGGGAGGATTAACTTGCAAGACACATGCATGGTGCCCAAAATACCCAACCCATTTCTCAGATTTATATGTGGAGCCTTTCACTTCTGAAACTTCTCCTCAACTATACAACACAGGAATGAAAACTTTTGCAGATATGAGATTTTTATGCTGGTAAGATTCAACTCCAGGTTGTTCTTACACAGCCGGAATTTGCAAACGCATGTATATGTTTCTTGAATGGTATGCATATATATTATGGCTACCTCCTTCTGCAAAATTCTGTCACATCTCAGTTGATAAATAACATGCATACTTCAATCGGAGAAAACCAATGCCTTAGCATACAAGACTAAACAAAAAAGTTTAGCAACCAAGAAAGACAACTATTCTTTGCCCCAATTTCCTTGAGCAGAAGTAAGAAGCAACACATCTCCAAAAAACAAAAAAATAGATACTAAGCCCTAAGTAGGTACTAGGAGTGATTACGATCTGCTGACCTGTGTGTGTGAAACACAGAGGTGTAAAACTAACTCTTCAGTTCACACTGGCTTTGTTAAGTCATGGACAGAGAATGTCTTAAGTCCTTTCACCCATTCCACAAAACTCCACCAACTTTTTCGATCATCAGTTAAATGCATAATTCAACACCCCTATTTTAGCATTTTCTGTGACATCGTGACCTCTGCAAGTACCTGCATCCTTTATTTAAAATTCCTTTCCAAGCAGCAGAAGAAATTGAAGTAAACCGAATGAATTTAAATTCATTACCAATTAAGTGTAATTTAATTCACGGTTCTCTCAACTTTCTCATGAGAATTGCGAGCTGCAGGAGGAATACATACCTGACTGACAGAGCTTGATTTACTGCTGCTGCTCCCCCAGGAAATCACATATAGCTATATATAGCTATCAGAAACCTCTTGTCCCAAAAAAAGATGTTTATAAAAATAGATTTTAAGAACAACATCTGCGTAAGAACTGAGCATGTGTTTCTAAAAAGGTAACAGCATGCTGGTTTTTAGGAAGATAATTAAACCCCCAAAGATAACATTCAGGATGGTTAATCAGACAGGCTCCAGCTCACACCACCAGAGCTGGAAACCTAAATGCTTACGGACATGAAAAGATTGAAGAAGCTAATAAATCAGATGAGATCCTGATTAACCACATTTCAGAAGTTACAGGTGTCAAAAATGTTAATTACAGGTACATAAAATGCTTTTCCTGATTTCCACCTCTGTGAGTGACCTAGTGAGCCAGTCAAGGTCTTGGCTTAACAAGGAAACAACATAAACAGATGTGTATGAAGTAGAGTACTAGAAATGGAGATGGGTCTCATAATCAAAGAGAAATCTACAGCAACCTGTGGTTCAGCTGAACGCAGAGCATCTGACCAGCTCTTGCATTTTCACATGGTTCCCACAGCACTGCTGCACAGGTTATATCCATTTCCCCACTATGCATTGAGATCAGCCAATAATCACCAAACGCTGCCGATGTCAGAAAACCACACACGCTGGAAAATGAGAGCAACAATTATTTATCCCACACCATCTGACAAATACATTGTTAACTCTTTTTGCACAACTCTTTACTCCTTGGTCCGTCCTTCCTGCTTGCTTGTTTCTGGGGTGAGATGTTCAACAACTTTAACCACCATCCCTCCCTGCCTTGCACCCATGAAGACACCCTCCCAATGCTGAGAAATGTGTAATCATCTTCAGTTAAAAATTTAACTTTTAGTTTGCATTTTGTAATACTAATTTAATAAATATAAAAAATATTTTTTACTAAAAAATTCTAATAAGTAACTTTAGTGATTTGCTCCTAGCCAGCAAAGGAAAATGATATGGTGTTGACCTAAGCTCTCAAGGAGGTACCTATAATAATATATAATATACAATAATGCCTAAATTAGCTAGAATACACAGAACTGGCAAGCACTTGTGGGAAAACATATACACTGAGGTACTTGTTAGAGACAACTGGTGAAAAAGACACCAGCACCCCACAAGAAAGGAGGATCTCAGAAGAAAAAGCTTTGTCCAGCCTAACTCAGCCGCGGAGCCTCAGCAAGAGCACGCTGGGCTCGTGGCAGAAAGAGGTGCAAGGAGAACTGCAGAAAATCTGCTTTTCTTCATTCTTTCTGCATCCTTAATTCTGCTTGCAGAGGCTGCGATGACTGAAGATGATATCTACAAAATGGATTGCTCTCCATGGGTTTAAAAAGAAAGCAGTAGGTATGGGTATGAAGAATCTGGTCAGGAATTAAACTTGACATAGAGCAATTTCCAAACTAACGAGGTAACTTATGTGAAATTCTGAATATTCAAAAAAGTCTTAAACATGAGACAGATTTTTATTCCTTTTTAATTTTTTTTTTTTCAAGCCAAGAATTCCTTCCCTTAGCCCACCTTTATTCAAAGTACAGAAGAAGAGATTTCACACGTGCAAACATTTGGTTTAAAACAACTTTTCCTAAAATAGTGAAAGAATTCTAGTCTTGCAACTGGTCCCTTAAAAAATACAAGAATATAAAAAAAAGTTTTCCAGCATCTGGAACTGCTCCACTTGGCCCCTCGGGGCTGCTCAGATATTCTTTTGCTATCGGCTCCCCACTCAGGTCTAATATTTCAGCAGAAAAAAACAAATGAAGTCAGGAAAACTCGACAACAGTCAACTATAAACTTTGCAATAAGAAAAGCAGATTTTTCTTATTATCTAAGCTCTTATTCCTTTAAATTAGATGAGTAATTGCATGACTATTCCTTTAAAATTAGATGACTAGGAACGAGAGCACTTTTAATTCTAATGAAAAAAAAAATCCCTGGAAAATACTTCAAACTTGGGTAACTGAAATTCCCACCTTTAAAACCTGGTATCAGAGAACTTCATCATAAGTTACAAGTAACTTAATAAAAACATTGATGAATAAAGTTTATCTTCCACATCAAGGAAAATCAAAGCAGCAATTCAGCTGCAGAGGGCTATTCTACGTGTAATAATTCATGCTCTGGGGGCAGAAAGTTTCTTGTTTCCTACACTAAAATGGCTATATAGTTTATAAATTTATATATAAATATATATATAATTGTAATATATATTATTTTATATATATATGTGTATAGGTATTTTTGTATGTGTGCATATATGTATATATAATATATATGTATATAAGCTCAATATACGCCCACCATACCTGCACTCCTACACTGCTGCCAGCACCAGTTACCTGGCATGGTATTTACTTGGAGAAACCCATTTGCTGTGGAGATCTCCAGATAGATAAAAACTCTGGTCTGCATTCAAACTTTCTGCAAGAGCTTTTTGCACACTTCAGCTGAATCTGGGCTTGGTTCACCATTAAGGGTGGAGTCCCCATCAGCCAGACATTTCTACTGCAGCTCACACTTACACAGCTTTGGGTTTTCAGATGCAATGTCTGGCAGAAAACCCAGGCAAAATTGCAAGTAAAAATTGTTGATTTTCCAATAGTGGAGAGAAGCACACAAAATCCAAAGCCTCATTAAAACACATTTTAAGTAAATTCTAAGAATTCTAGTGATTCATATACATACCCCTGGCATTTGTAAAATTCTAGAAAAACAAACTGTAAAAAAACCATGTGTAGTATGCAAAGGAGCAAGGTTGAGAAAGTACCTGCAATGTCTTAGGGGATTATTTAAGAGTTTTAACCAAGTATTTAAGAGTCTCTCGTCTATTTGCTTAACAAAGACTACTTTTACTTAATAACATGCAGAATGAAAAGATATTTGGAAGTCTCTCACTCTGAATTCGATGGCAGAAATTGGCATTATAGAATCACGTTTCTATTACCAGTCATTTAATTTTAAATTCTTGCATTCGTGAAGTATTTACTGCCACAGCACACAAGGCATAAGTGCACATTTCCAAATATAATCCCCCATCTGATCTACAATTCATTTTTTTATAAACTCCTTAAGTGCTGTAGTAATGCCATTCAACAACCTTACTTTCAAATTGAATCAAACTCCGTACTATCATCTAGAAGTAGTTTTGTGATCTCCATTGTCTTTCTCTCAAGAGACCGCTGAGTGAGTTCATCTGAGCTGAAATGCGATGTCATGAACTCAGTAGAAAAATGATTTAATGTATCTTCCATGTGCTTTCTCCATACAGAAGCCAGGCTGGATGATTTCTTCCTTGTGTAAACAGCTATACACAAGTCAAGCAAGATTCCCTGGACAGAAGTCAGGTCAATGAAAAGTCTTTTGTTTCTCCATGTCCATTCTCTTGATGAGTCCATCCACAAAGTCAACAATGTCTTTACCAGTATTGAGTGACAAAGTTAAAAAACTCCAATTTCTCTTTCTGAACCTCTCCCTCAAAAGTGCCAACAGTTAACAAAGCAGAGACTAATTGAAATTGATTTTTACTGAAGTGATTTTAACACAATTTTTCTGTGACAAAAAGAAAGGAGCCATTGGCAAACAACTCTTGAGCAGCAGTTGGAGATGGTTGGGATTTCACAGGCATAAGAAGAAAAAACATTTTAATGTTTTGAATGAATTATCATTTCTTAAAAAGAAACAATCTGGAAATTAATAGTATAAATCAAACAGTGGCAACTAGTCAAAAATGTTTGCCAAGTCAAGGTGGTCTAAATTCCACCACCATGGTGGCAGTGCTTGTCCCTCAGCCTGGTGCTCAGATCCCCGAGGATGGGATGGGCACCCACACACCCAACAACTCTCCCCTCACCTACCCCAGCTGCCACCACAGCCATGATGTGAATGGTCTGATGGTGAAGCTGGCAGCTTGTGCCATGTGGCATTCATTGAACATCAACATCTTGAGATATCTCAGAGAAGCTCTGTGTGCCCATGCAAGAGCCATTCTTTTGGAGCAAAGCGCAAAAGTAGAAAATTAATGTTTTTATAACTGCATCTCAGTAATAAATGATTATCTGCTCAACTATTAAATAATACTGCAAAGGAGGTCTCACTCTTGGGAATGACAACATGCAAAGAGAAACATCAGGACTAGAAGTAATGCCCAGAACAGGTAACAGCTGCACTCCAACCACAAGGGGTGGTGGAAAATACACTCACAAGGACGTTCACACCGCTCATTTCTACAGTTCAATCCTTATTCAGCAATTTCGGTCCACATTTAATCATATGAACCATATGTCTAAGTACTTATCTTTAAAAAATACAGTATTTCCTTGTGTGCTGTGCTTTTATTAACACATCTGAAGCACCTTGTATTACGAGCCCAGCTAACAGTATCGGTGCCTGCTCTACAGGCTGCAGCTCTGCAGCTGAACTCCACAGCTGGCTTTCCTCCTGAAAACGCCTCCGCTCTACACAGTGCCTCATTTTCTTTGCAACTACAAGGAATTAATGGCATAAAAATGAAAAAAAAAAAAAANNAAAAAAAAAAAAAAAGAAGAAAACCAAGTGCCTGCAGCAAGTATTTTTGGTTGGCATTTACCTGCTGCTGGCTCTTGATACCCGCAGAGAGCAGCAAGTGTAACTTTTAAATAGTAAGAGAACAAACAGAAAATCTTCTCCTAGTAAGCTATCAAAAAACCAAAACACTACTGTACTGCACATGACCATTTTCTTCTGGGTGGGCCCTGGATACAAGCATAGAGAAACTGAAAAATATCAATCGCAAAGACAACTAATAGAATCAGAACTTGATTTAATGGGAAAGAATTGGGAGAAGAAGAAGAAGAAAAATGCCTCTTGACTGTTCAGAATTTCTTTATAATAATCAGGAATTTTTACTGTGACCTCTTTCAATTTTTTATAAAAAAAAAAAGAACTGCCATATAACCAGGAAAAGGGTCATAGCTTTTGAATATATAAGTTACTAGCACACGTTCAGCTACTGAACAGAAGTTAGGCCTAAGACCAACAGACATCACTGGATGTTACCATCACCCACCCAGAGCTAGAGGACTTTTAAAAAATATCTGTTTTTCTGTTTAGTGACCAAATACTCAACTATTGCCTCACAAACTATAATATTAACTCTACTTTAATGGAGAGATTCCACACCAGTAACAAGTGAAGGTCCCATCCCAGTACAGGTCAGAGCAAATGCTGCAATGAGCAGAACCCAAGCCCCACATCTCTCATAACACACGGGGATGTGTTTGTCCACCCTCATGTGGTTTTAGAATATAAAAAATACCAAATGTGGAATATAGTTTCTTGATGTGAATATTAACACAGTCATTACTTAACCAGTTTGTTGGAAGACTGTTAGACACCTCAGATTTGGGCAGACCACATAGCTTGTAGCTTTTAAGCAAAAAAGTTAACAAATATTAAAGTGAGAAATGAATCAACTCCAAACCTCACTACTCAGCTCTTGCTTCACCTGGGCCAAAACCAAGGAGGTAATAAAATAGAGTACTACACATCCAACTAAAACATCAGAGTTTGTATTAACTTCCAAATGAATCAACAAGAAAGCATGAAAGGGCTTTTTAATTTTTCTCCTTTTCAGGAGAGTTCAGGTTTTGGTAACGTAAGTCAATTACATTAAAAAAAGAAGTCTCCAAAGGAACTAAGTTACATTGTGCCTCCATGATCCTCTATTCTCTGAAGAGGTTAAACCCCAGATAGGTAAAAGTTATTGAGCACATCTGCTTTGTATTAAAAGTCTCATCCAATGATGAAGTCAAGGCACCTCTACACCTAGACTGGACATGTGGTATGACAGTGAGAAGTGGCCACCCTACATCTACATCAGTGTCTGTATTAACCAGTGACCTGTGAAGCACCAGACAAAACTGGTTATAGATCCACTGCAGTTGATGTTCCACCCTTATTCATTAATTAGTTACCACAGCCTGTATTTAATTACCTTTCATGAGCAGGAGGCTCAATTAGATGAGTAAGGCTGCCATACAATAATGCTGCGTTTATGCAGATTCTATTATTATAAATCAGAAAATTAAAAAACTGAGATAGTGGTTATGATTCTTGATTAACGTCACAAATAACAGCCATGCTTTTTCAGTCTCAATCTTCATGTAGCTCATTACCAAGACCCTCGCAGTCAGGCCCCCAACCCTGCGTGGGTCCATACTAATGGAGTCTCCTTCTCTGGAGACATTTAAAACCCGCCTGGACATGTTCCTGTGCAACTTGGTCTAGGTGATCCTGCTCCAGCGGGGAGATGGAACTAGATGATCTTTTGAGGTCCCTTCCAATCTCTAACATTCTGTGATTCTGTAATGCAGCAGTACACCAGTGTCCATCCCTACTGACCCAAAAGGCATCTGCACCCAGAAGAGCAAATTCAAGAGCCCATGTGAACACTAGAGATCACGTTGACAAATGCAACCAGTTCATCCTCTGCTGAAGTGCTACCACCATGGGCCAAACCCAAATGTACAGAAGATGAGGCTTGCTTGTTCTCCTCCATGCTGCAACCCAACAAGATCCAGAAATCTGAGGTTCAAGCTCCTCTTCAGCCATACAGCTAATAGGCAAAAGAGATGTAAAAGATGGAGAAGTGACAGGGAAAACCCTTTTTATGCTTCACCTGCATCAAGTTGAATGCTTAAAAAAAAAAGTACTTTTCTGTATGTTACATTTAACATTTTAAAGTGCTGCCTAAATTCAGATTTATTTTTTTTTCTATACAAAGTTTTCCAGTTGTTTGGTTTGTTTTGCACCGTGTCTGCCATGGTGCCACGACTATACACACTCTTACTACTCTAAGTTTAAGAAAATAAAGTACTTTTTGTTTTTTCAAAGTAGAAAAACAAATACCATATGATGGTATCAAATGCAGGGAAGAAAAAAACCTATGCATTGATTCCCTTTCTGGGAAATTAGGCAAGGAGCACAGGACGTTTTAGCATGGAGAAAAACAAATCTTTCCCCAAAAGGCACTAACTGGGACGTACCCAGGGTCAGGGTTACAAAATCCCAGCACACGGTGATTGATTTTCCTCCCAGGCAGGGAGGGCTGAGCACTCCAGCAGCCCCCGGCATCCCTCCTTCCCCATCGGACCCTTCTCACCTTCTCAAGCTAAAGCCTGGGGGAACAGCAAAAGGTTTTTGGGCTAGTGATGAATGGTGCTACTGTTTGTTTTTTAATTGGTGGGAAAAGCCTTATTTCTTTTTTTTTTTGGTTTTCAGTTCTAAGCAACTAAAAAAACCTCCTGACTTGATATTCTTTAAGACAGCCCTGGTTAAAAGTAAGACAGTGAAACCAGTGCTATGATATAGAATGTATTCTCTCATTCAAGCACTGGGCTCAATGGGCACTCTGCAATTCTGAATGGGACTTGCAGATTACTCCTGAATCAAACATAATATCTGTAAAGCTTTTCATAATTCTATTTTGAATTTAGAAAAAATCCTCTATTTCCCCCCCTCGTTGTAAAGAAAGCATCCACATCTGAAAGAAGTTATTTTCCACTCACATAGCGATTCCACCTATAATAAAAGGTCACATATTACCCCGCTTTGTGAGCACAAAAGAAACCTCCAGCTGAACGGGGTCTCCACCAAGGGAAACAGATGGGCCAAGCCTATAATATAGCGCGGTTGTATTGACTGGTGGTGGAACCGAAATCGCATCGCCATGGCAACTCCTTCACTGCCTCCTCCCTCCAGACAACAGGAAACAGCTCACGAGAGGTATTTTAGGAAATCCATAGAAAAGAGAAGAATTGTGTTTCGTGCTTTCCAATTATTTAAAATGTACCTGCAGAAGGTGCTTGCAGGAAAAGGGTGGATGGCATTTGCTTCCACAAAGTGAAAAATAATCTTTGCCTGTGCCCTAAAGACTTGTGATGAATGCCGGGGATCCATCATCCTTCCCCAAAATGTTAACTGCAAACTTTACGGTGCTTCCGCTAAAAATCCTTACGCTGATTTTCTGATGTATCTGGGCTTTTATTTTCCTAATTAGATAAAGAGAGCTGGCTGATGCAAAGTCTAATGCAAACCAGCCTACTTCTCTGCAAGTGATCTGAACTTAGCAAAGGTCACACCTACCTGCAATGCCCACATCATTTTTTGTATCACTGTAGCATTTAATCAGTACAAACACTGAGGACTCTTTTTGCTTTGCAAAAATCCCTTAGAGACAGAAAGGGACTAAGACGGCACCAAAACCAAGATCAAAATCCCCGGTGCAAGGGAGGGAATGGAAAGTGGGTGGGTGCCAGCAAACTCCAACTTCTTTTAAGCAGGATATCCCAAAGCTTTTAAACAATAATAAACGCTTCATTCTCAAAATGCAGTTCTCTGAAGTGCTTCTTTCCTTCCAATTGAAATTAATTGGGGTTTAATTTTCAGTAGAAGATTTCATCTGTATTTTCAGACTTGATTACAGCAATATATGTGATACAGACATTAAACTGCAGCAGATATTAGTTACAAAAGGATGTCTCTGAATGCAAACTGCTTATTAAATAATCCTCGTGAAATTCTTGCAGAAAGCTTAAGAAACTAATAAACATATTTGATTTTTATAGCATTACCTCAAAACACCAGGAACATAACCCAAAGCAGTTCCAGCTGTTTCATGTATACTTGAGTAATTTTGGAAACTTTCATTTCTGACGCACCCCTGAAGGGCCCCACTTAGATTGTAAATGTTTTTGTTTTGGTTGGCAGAAGCCCCCGTACAATCTCCGATTTAATATCAGCTTTAAAGCAATAATAAAAATAATAATCTCACTCACATGTCAAACCACCCATGCTGCTGCAGATCCCAGGGGAGGGATCAGCTGTGGGAATTCAACTCATCCATTCCCATCATGTTTTCTTAACTCTCTGCAAATTTGAAGATTCTGTAATGGAGCTTTCCTCGCCCAGACCCCTGGGCAGCTGGATTCTGTCCCTTTCCATAATTAATCGGTCCCAGCAGTGGCACAGTGGGCTGTGTTCAGCTGCTGCAATTCAGGGTAAGAACAGCCAAGCTACATATGATTTCTGAAGATTAAAGATTTTTGGGGAATGGTCACAAAGCTTCCCAAAGTGAGGTACAGCAGGCAACAGAAACAGAGCACATGCTCTTTGGCTGCTCACTTTTTTCCTCTTATATTCTGAAATTGAGTGGTCTTTTCTCCACGTCTAGGAAGCGTCACTATTTAAAATGTACATGATTTTTGTTGGCTTCTGCTTGCTTCTTAAGGCATTAAGCATTCTCCTTCAAAAGAAGTCAGAAAAGGGCAGCCCACCACCCTCCTCTCCCTCTTGCCATTGTACAACTCATTCTGCCTCTTATTTTCTATTTCCATTCTACAACACAAACTTCATGTTAAAGCATTTCCATTCCTTTCCATCCAGAACCCACCAGATGATGTTCCTGTCACTGAGAGCTCCTGTCCAGGGAGCAGATGATGAGAACTTTGCTTTTTGCTGCTCAGAAACATCTCTCTCTGTACCCAGACTCCTTCACATTCACCTCATAGAATCATAGAATGGCTTAGGTTGGAAGGGACCCTAGAGAACATCTAGTCCAACCTCCCTGCCATGTGCAGGGACGCCTCTTAACTAGACCAGGTTGCTCAAGGCCTCATCCAACCTGGCCTTGAACACCTCCAGGGCATCCACAACCTCCCTGGGCAATCTATTCCAGAGTCTTGCCACTCTCGTACTGAAGAACTTCTCCCTAAGACCTAGCCTAAACCTACTGTCCTTCAGTTTAAAACCATTTCCCCTTGTCCTGCCATTGAACACTTTCATGAAGAGTTGCTCACCAGCCTTCCTGTAGGCTCCCTTCAGGTACTGGAAGGCAGCAATAAGATCCCCCCAGAGTCTTCTCCAGACTGAACATTCCCAGTGCCCTCAACCTATCCTCATAGCAGAGATGCTCCAACCCCTGGATCACCCTTATTGCTCTCTCAGTTGTGTTAGTCATCCCCTGCACACCCTCAGCACTGATGAACTGAGGGTTTCATCTTGGGGTTAAAAATTACTACCTTATTTCTAGCTTGAATTTGAACTTACAATACTTTGGACTTTTTTTTTTTCTTTTGGAGTATCAAAGTATCTCTTTTCTGTCTCATATGACACATTTCCCAGGCCTTTAAGCATTTTTACACACCTTCTCCAAAACTTTTCCCACCTGATGGAAGGACCCACCTGACTCAGCCCCACTGAGCCCCTCTGGAGAAGCAATTCTCTCTGTCTGAAACAGAAGACAATACCTCATTTTGGCCATAGCTCTGCAAAGAAAGCTCTAGAAGCTCACTCATCTGCCAACCCATCCTAATTTGGAGTCATCACTTATAGAGATAATCCACTCTCCTAAGTATGAAATGTAGTTTTTACTTCTGTGCATCAAACTTCATCTTTCAATGTATTACATCATATATTAAATTAAACCCTATTAAACCAGATGATCCAAACCCATCTATGCCTACGACTTTTCAGTAACTTCCACCTTTGTCTTAACTACAAACATCATCAACGATATCTTTAGAGAGTTTTTTTCACATATCATGGATAAAAATGTCAACAAGGATTAAGTCAAAAAAATATTCTCTGCAGGACACTGGTATGAACTGCCCATTTTAAATCCACTTAATCTTTACAGTGTTCATTTAGTATCATTCCAGTTTTCTAATTAAAATGTTCCATGGTATCGAAGTCAAATGTCGTAGAGAAACCTAGGTTGTTAAGTCAACACTATTATCCTCATTAAAAATAATCCTATAAAAAGACCTTGCAGTTTTATAATTTATATACTATAACTGTGTAGAATACTATTAATTTTATTTCTACAGTTTCAACCTGCATCATTATTTTTTTCACATGTGGCAAGCAAACTAGTGGTAGAGACATAAAGAAGTTGTAATCAGCAGAAAGTAGTTTACATCATGGAAAAAACTTACACAAAAACTTTTGGAGCTAAACCTCAGAGTTAAACTGGACACCACTGAAAACAAGTGTCTGAGTTGCAGCTTTAACATCATTTTAAGAACATCTACTTCAACCAGTGACTCCTTTTATATATCATTCACACTCCTGTGGCCAAACCAGCCATTCCAAATAGGAGGAAGACTCCTCATCTTCCAAAAATGTCTCTTGGGCTCTTTATCCCCCAGATTCCACCTTGCTAATGAAAAAAAAAAAAGGTTTTGAACTCAGTGGAGAAAGAGAAAGGCACAATAATATTCACAGAGTCATGGTGACAAATATATTGGTAGACTAGGAAACTTGTTTTGTCATTACATCGCACCGTGTAAATAGAAAACATAATTAATAAGGACAGGCATGTTAATTTTGGTTCCTTTCAAAACCTGGAGGCAAGGGAAGGAGGAGGGGGAATAACAATATTTGGCAATAGGAAGATAAATACTTGCAAATGAGGCAATTTTCAACCCCCTGAACTAGCTTTAGTAACAACTGAGGATAAAAATAAACTTATAAACACTTTAATGTTCTTTAGAGTGCTCAATTTAAACAGCATATTTAATCTGAGTCATATGCAACTTCACAACAATGCTCTTTTTGCCCTCAATATGAATTAAGAATATTAAATATGTATGTGAAATAGTAGTCCATGTTGGAATGTCTCCAGAATGAAATTCATAATATTTGTGGGTTTTCCACTCTTTTTCCTTTTTTTTTTTTCACTTCAAGCCACAAAGATATTCAAAACTAGGTCAAGCTTACAACAAAAGTTAAAGGATCTGCAATTTTTTGGATTAATTTTAAGTATCTTCCTTTAAAATTTACCACAAAAAGATTTTCCATTTTCTTCATGAATAGGACAAATACAGATACGGACTTCTCTGGAAACAAGCACACACAAAAATAAGGTACGTGCAAAACCATAGCTTCCTCCCCATCCTTGTCAGGTATCATTGCTCTGAAATTACATCTACCATCAAGTCAAGTCACTCAAACTGTATGTTCTCTAGAGACTGACCCACTGTGCAAAACATACAGAATTTCTAAGAAATTAAAAGAAACCAGATATCCAATTTTTAGGAATAAATGTGTATAAAAATAAACGTGACTCTGGTTCACTACACAAATGACTAAAAGGGGCATGAACAGCAATCTAATTGTCAGCAACAGCCTCTTCATTTGTATTTTATCACTTTCCAAGTTCTAACAGATGCCAAAGTCCACTTTTGCTACTTTTATTAAAATAATAAAAAATTAATGGAAGGAGGCATTACCTTCCCCTCTGCTGTCCCACATGTCCCTGATGTGCCAAGAGACCCTACCCATTTCTCCAGCCAAGAGGCAAATCTGGCCCCAGACTGTTGTACAGACAATGGGATACATCTGGCAGCAAAACTGGGAAACAAAACAGCTCAACTTCTAAACAAACCTTCTCTAACTACTCTTTCCTCCATACTCATCCACACACTGGGCAGACAACACAGTGCTTCCCAATCCCTCCATGGACCTCCATCCTTATTAAGACATGTTTTTCACCTTTTTGTGTAGTCGTCATCATCATCGTTACAAAAACCTGCTTGCCATTAGATGCAGCTCGTAGAGTCTCCACATGACAGCTTTCAGTGAAAAAGTGATTTACCTAACTAAAAAAGCATTTAACAAGACAAACTAAACAAGTGTAAATTTAACTTTCAAATTCCACCTCTCTGAAGAAATGCTGCAGCCAAAGAAATCAAATCAGTTGGGTTGCTGCAACGCATGAAAAACACCAATTCCAACTGTAGAGCTGTGGAAGTGAAGAGATGGGATGCTTGAAAGAGGAGTTGCTAGCACCAAGAAGCAGCTAAACTTGACATGGATGAGACCTGTAATCCCCCAAGAAACAAACTCCAGCCTCTGTAGCAGATACCACAAGGATCTCATACAATGAGGGCATGCAGCTAAGGAAGTACAGATCAGATATATGGAGCCTGTGTAGAGGAACCTCAGTGGTGGAACCAGTTTTCAGTCAAGTCTATGATAAATGACAAGAGAAGACCTTTGGTTGTGTTGTAAATATTAATAGTAATAGTGACCCTTATAAATAATTTATTATAAATAAATGCTGGTCTACTAAACTAATGGTCAACGCTGAATATCCAGGAATGCCTTTGCATCTACATACCACCAGTAACAACCAGTGGAATAGCAATAACCTGGAAAGAAGAAACAGCCAACAAAGGATTAATATAAAACCTTAGCATAAAATCTTATAATAACTGGTTAGAAAGGAGCACAGGAGATCATCTGATCCAACTCAATCTCCTTCCCAAAACAGGGCTCCAAAATGCAATTTGAATGCTGCAACACAAGTAATGAGAAGACCAAATCCAAGTTGTGGTCAAGATTTATTAACAGCTAGTGATTAAACAAGTCAAGAGACGTGAAACCATTTGGCATCTTAAACAAATCAGCATAGACTAGTGCATCATTAGCACAATAGGTTTTATCAACAGGGGATAAAACTTTCTTGACACCCAGGAAGCACTGAGGTTAGAAGGGATGAAGAAGGTGACAAATTGCTGATAGACCATCAAGTGACCTAGTTGGATCAAGACAAAAACAGATTTGCAAAAAGACCTAATAAATTAAACGAGGAGCTGGGAAAAAAAAAAATGCCAGATTCCTCTATAGGGCTTGACATCCTCACCCCCAAAAAAATAAACCAGTGCTGTGACAAAGCCAACCAAAGAAAATGTGTATTGACTTAACAGTACTCGTCTTGAACTGGGTATTTCTGCTGTTAGAAAAGGTGGAGTTGTACCACAGAGAGACTGCATCAGTTTTTCTTTTCCTTATATGGTCTACAAAGAGTTAAAAGGAAAACCAAAACTCACATTTTCTAAGGGACTTGGGGACCAGCAATGCAGAAGCTGCTGGATGAATGTGAAAGGTTAGCACTGGGCCAGGTGGGAAGGAAGTCGACCGGAGCTTCCAAATTTAAACAGTTATTTCCGAAGAGTGGATCTACATCCAAGAAAGCGCTCAATGACCTCGGTTCAAAGGCTCTTGTCGGATTGTTTCCACCATGAGCGGGTGGGAATTTGGTGCCTTTTGTCCTCTCCTGCAGCCTGATGGACCAGCAGTGGGAGACTCGACCACCAGCAGCTAAAAAGTCTTTTGTATTAGGACAACCTTCTGTCGGAACTCTCTTGTGACAATGACAGATAATCTCACTGAATTATGAATAAAAGAGGCAATTATTTCTTTCTGGAAAAGCACCAAAACTGAGGGGAAAAGGCTCATAAAAATATTTCTAATAGATCTCTGAATAATTATTTGTCTACATCTTATCAGTGAACATATCTTGGCATGAAGAATGTACAATTCCAAAAGAATTTGTTACCTTGACCTAATTTAAATATATAGAGAAATATATTTATATCATATAAACATATATAGAACCAATTTTTAATAAGAAAGGCACAGAGCCAAATTAAAAGGAAACAATGGATAAGATTTAAAATAGAGTTGCTATTCCTCCTCTTCGAGGGGTTTTCCTGGCTCATGAAGGAAGTATAAAGCAAACCCCATACTTTTTTCACCAAAATACATTGCTGATAAACTGCTGCAACTTTCCAAGGCATTTCCACAACTCCTCAAATCACTAGGAGCTTTAACTAACGTTCCCTCTCAATGCAACCTGGCTTGCTTGGGAAAAAAAAATAAATTAAAAAATCTCATTACAGTTACACAACGCTTCCTTAAGCCATGGAAACATCCAGGCAAAATTTTGTTTATTGGTATCCAAATCCACATATAAAACAACAACGTTCAGATATTTCCTGGCAACTGGCCACACAATTTACAAGCCCACACCACTTCGCAAATATATATGGCAAGATATTTATTGCAACCCATCCAAAGTTTCCTGACTGTTGAAACAGTGTCTGCTTCCCGTAGTCGCGTTGAACATTTACATAAGACGATTGCTTTTAATCTTTATGTACTTGCTTTAGATGTGCCCTGACAACCACTTAGAAAAGTGGCATTTTCCTGACAAAATGAATCATTTGCCTTCTACCACCAAGCTTCAGATCTTTGTTATCAAAATATAAAGGCTAGAACATGCCCTAGGAAGTCTCCTTCTCTGCTTTGAAATTATAGGGAACAGATATACTCAATTTGAAAATCCTGTGATTAAAAAAAAATTAAATGTGACACTATTTCCAGAAGCATCGCCTCATAATGGGAACAACATATTGTGACGAGCGGATGGCAAGAGGAAAAATACAGCGTGGAACTGCACAATTCCTTTCTAAGTCAAAGTACTGACTCCATGTTCTCCTGAGAAAACCTTTTTGTCCACCCCTTTTAATGATAAATCTCATGTGACTTTTCCTTGTTGGAGGAATGGAACAGAAATGAAAGCAAAACACTGTCCTGACATGTTAGCATTAAACATCTCCTTTAAGAAATAAATGTCTTCTCTTTTATTGTTACATAAAGTTCTATTTTCAGCCTGAATGAAAGGAAAAAAAGAAAGCAACTACAATCATTCTCAAACCAAGAATCCATTAGAGATCTAAAAAAATAAAGGAGAAAGCCTTTTTAAAGGCTCTGGCCCCTCCCCAGACCCAAAGTCCTCCTCCTCCAACATCCACTAAGCATTGGATGTTGACGTCCTGCTTTTCCCTTGCCCATCCTGTTCCTTGATCTGAGCAAACTCCATCATCTTTGTGCTGACAGCTCAAACTGTGTTTCTCCAAGATGAAACTAATTTTAAATTTTGTGGAGGTACAGAACGTGCACTCAATAAGGTCACAGTAGAACTATCACTTCATTCTCCATCCTCCCCTGAAACTTCACCCATTTCCAATAATTCATCTCAGCAGATAATGCCATCAGGCCACTGCTTCAGAGAAGCATCTTCAGCAATTTGTCTGTCACCTTTCCTGGGTCTTTTTGGCTAGACTTAAGTTGTATTACTTTGAAAAAAACAAAGCAAAACCAAACACACACAAAAAACCCCCAAAACAAACAAAAAACCAACCCACCAAAGCTGATAAGGAACATAACTCTTTCTTACAACCTCTAAGTCATCTACTGTCTGTTTTCCCAATGGTCCTGATGAACTATGTTCCCCCAACAAGCCTTTGCCAAGTATCACTACTTGTCTATTTTCTTCCCTTGCTCTTTTCATCATGTCTCTCTTTAGGCCCCTGCATTTAACTGGTTTTTGGTGACTCAGGCCCAAGCCAAGTCCTCATTGCATGTAAAGACATAATTACAGTTGCTCACCTCCGTTTTCTACCTATGCAGGACACATGATACCATTTACCTGCTTGCTGCATTTGCCTTCAAGCTTTTTGGCTTTTACAGACAGCATTATTAAGTATGTAATCTTTTTTCCCTTAACAAAAAATCCCACACCAATGTCTCTTTGTTATAATACCACAAATCATTATTATTGGTCAACAGCATAAATATCCACTGAGTGACAAACGCACTCCTAAGGTCTGGGGGTTTTTTTAAGCTGAAAACCCATTTGCTTTAGAGTGGTTTCCTACTACTGGCTTACTTCATCTGCCAGTTGAAATATAGAGTGACCTCTCCATATGCCACTTTCAACATATGGAAGGAAAAAAGATACAGATGCACAAATGTTTTGTATAAACCACAGAGAAACTGTGAAGCATCCTTCAGCTCCAATTTATCTCCTTTGTATTGATACCATAATTTAGAAAAATTAAAATGTTCCAAGGTTTGCTTTTGATAATAACTAACATTTCTAAAGCACTCTTTCAGAATGTTGTTTCTGAAAGAATGGGCTACAAAAGTCTTTGGTAGCAATCAAGAAGGTCTTTTGTGATGGAAAATGCCGGTTACTGCTGCTTATCAGACAATCAAACGTGTCCCTGTGTGGGCATGTACACTCTTGTTCTCAGAGCAGACCTGCTGACAACTGAGCTACTGCTTTCAGAAAAAATAACTTTGTACTCGAAAATTCTTCAGAAAGTTGTTTTGGCTTTTTTTAACAACAATTGCAAAAATATTTCACATCATATGAATAATGATCTCAAGTTATTTAATAAAAATATGTCATAACAAGGGTAGAGCCACAGAAAAAAAATAATTTTTTTATTTTCCATGAAAAGGAGAAAGGTTCAATATCATAAAATAAGACTCATATGGAGAAATAGCAGGACAGAGTTTCCTAATACATCCTAAAATCTGAAAACCAGACTTGATCTAAAAAAAATTAAAATTAAATAAATCAAAACCTCAACCTCTCAGTCTCTTCTACCTGATCCTCTGCATTCAACAGTTTAATGCAGAGATGCATGTAGCCAGCCACTTTGTGATACACATAAGCAGATTTACAGACCTAAAAGCATTAATTAACTGTATTCCTGGAGGTAAGAATAATAAAACAATGTCTTCCTAAATTGTCACAGTCCTGCTCCACATCAGGGAATGGCCATCTCATACATGGGCTGTCCTCCATCAGTGCAACATCCACACCCACAGACAACTGGCCCCCAGCAAGAGATGCAGTGTGGCGGTCTCCAAACAGCCAGCCCTGAAAGGTCCCGGGTGGATGAAGTAAATCTCTATAAGCATCTTCTGGAGTAATTGCGACAAGCTGCTCCCATCAGCTGAATTTCCAAGATGTCTGAGTTAAATGTGTCACAGGGATGTAAAAAGCTCCTGTTCAGGCACTTCCATTTCAACAAGATCAAGGCTTTTCTTGCAGTACATTCTCCAGCTGAAAAAACCCCAAAAAGGCACTGGTGGCAACACAAGCAGGTGATGTTGGGGGTATATAATCCGAGGCTGTTGGGAATGTTAATCCAACGGGCTCCACCTGCTCAGAAGAAGACAACCAGGACCTGGAAAGATCTGCTGGGACTTTAGGAGCATCTGAAAACATGACACTAGCCCTGACCATGACACCGTATGGCTGTTTTATTTAAACATTGCTCCTTCAGGAGAAGAAAGTGTGAAAGTAAATTAAATTTAAACTTTGTAGAAAGCAGATTCAAAGAACGCAAGCAGCGTGTCCTTCCATCTTCTATGGCAGCAACATCACTAGATGGTTTGTAGCTCACTTTTTTGGGTAGAATTTGCTCTGCAGTGGCATCCTCAAACTGTAACTAGCTGCATGTATTATCTCCTTCTCTTTATCTTCAGATGTTAAAATTGAGTTAATCATCCATCAGAAATGCACAGGTTGCTGTCCTTGTAGCACGTGTATCACATCCCACACAAGCCTCATCGATGCTACGTGATCACAAACCGGAGGAAGTAAAGCACTGCAGAAAAACAAGAACTGGAGGCACATGTGGACCAGAAGAAATACTCCTTACTAACAACCTCAGAATCTTTGACATAAAAAAAATTATGTCCCATTTTCTACTGTTCCTGGTCAGGGTACTTTACTGGTTGCTTCCACACAATCCTGTTCAAAGGGTTGGTCCATCCTTTCCTCAACTGCTCCCACAAATACACTGTCCCATGCTAAATTCAGTAAGTCTAGTTGTGCTGCATTTCACCATCTGCTCTATTCCTGCTTTAGTCCAGCTCCCACCTGGCTGGCACGGCCCAAAGTCCTGTGACAGAAGATATCTGGGCATGGCAACCTGGGGCTCAGCTGGGAGCTTCCCGTTGGGAGAATGCCAACATTCCCTTGAATCCACCCTTCTTACTACACTCTCCCATAGCCACAGCAACTGTGAAATCACTATTATGCTCTTTTGCCTGACCCACTTATCTTGAAATAGTGGTATCAGGGATGGGCTAAAAACAGGAAACAAAGAGGAGGGAAGCTGAACGCTCTGCTTCCTGGATAACTCCTCTTAGAAAAGCCAACTCTGTTCTGATTTTCTCCACTATTTTTTCCTCTTTCTTTCCTTTCTTCTTCAACTTCTCTTCTGCATCTTCTTTTTGTTTCTCTCTGCAAGAAGAGGAATCAGGTTAGGAAAATGGACCGATGGAGAACGCTGATCTAAATAGCTTCACATCTTCAAAAATGTGGAGAAAATGATGGGGCGTGGGAAGGGAATGGAGCCCTGTGGGTTTTCTTTTCCAGAGATGACTTTCTTTTTCCTTCTGGCTCATGATTGAAGGAGATATGAGAGAGTAAGAACTGCTGGAGTTTTTGGCATATATTGAAAAAGGAGAAACATGCAACTACAATTATTTGGAGAATAAGAAGCAAATGCTAAAGAAAAATAAACCCCACGGATCTAGACTATGGTCTCTTTCCAGGGGGAAAAGGCTTTATTCAGTCTGAATCAAATCTCTTCATTTTTCACATTAATTCAAATGTGGATTTCATCTAAAATTCACAAATAAGTACATCAAATACAGCGGTGCACACCGGTTTAGATGTATCACAAAACATTCTTTCATTACAAGAGGGAAGACAGATGGTGGAGGATGACAAGGAACCATAAATAAACAAAAGCATGATCTTAATATTGTAACTAACAATGTTAAAATGTTCTTATCTGCAAATTCTGAGGCATCACAATGCATTTGTTTACACTGACTTTTACAAGGACAATAATATAGATTAAAAACAACCCCGGCATCCTGCACTGTTGTCTTGGACAAGGTTAACTTCTGGTTCAGAAGAAAGCACCTTCATAATAAAAACAGAATACAGGAACATGCCTGGGATCTGAAACACAGCTTTCATTCCTGCAGCATATGAGCCATTTTCCAGGTACCCAAGCAGAAGGCTCCGTGCTAGAGCTGCCAACAGAAATCCTCATTTCTCTCTAAAATGCCAAGTCTTTCCTCATCATCCTTGGAAAAAGCAACACGGGAAGGAGAACTGTTAAGCTACTGACACTGAATGCAAACACAGAAAGTGAGTATTTATTTAAACATAAGCCGTTCATGGGGCATCCTTCTGTGATTTCTTTTTCTTACTTGTGACCTTTGGGAAGGAAGGACATGTTCAGAATCCCAGTCACTGTTCATTTGCAGAGGTAATACCACTCATGTAATAAACTCAGCACAAGTACTTGATTATTTGTCTTCACCAACCAAACGCATCAATGAAAACATTTTCTGTTTGTTTTTCACTCATTTGAATCAGAGGTATCTTTCACCTTGATAAAATGAACAAGGTTTGCACTTAGTAGCATTTT
Source organism: Brachypteracias leptosomus (assembly GCA_013401335.1). NCBI lineage: Eukaryota > Metazoa > Chordata > Aves > Coraciiformes > Brachypteraciidae > Brachypteracias > Brachypteracias leptosomus. The sequence continues at coordinate 42,584 of VYZX01002187.1, read as the reverse complement.
CAGAAAAACACAAGAAATAATAAAAAAATAACTATCTCTGCCTCCTGACAAGCTCCTTGGAGTACTTTAATACAGCTTTCTAAAATAAACCAATTTTTTTCCTGCACAGATTTGAGATGAGGAAACCAAATCCTACCCTTATAAGGTTACAGGAAAACAAAAGTCCTCAGAAAAAGTACAAAATCGAGTCCACTTTTTAACTCAAGAAATGGGGATACTAAGATACAATTAAGTTTAAAGTCAGGTTCTTCAGAATTAGCAACAGTCAGATGCTTAAGAAAACAACCCTCGCAATGATCACTCTCCTGTCCTTCACCTCAGATCATTCCCTTCCATCTACTAGGATCTCACCATATTAGAGCTACAAAGCTAAAGCAGAGATTTTATATCTACAGGCAATATTCAAGGCTTTACCCACCGGAATACTTTTATACACACAGAAATGTTTACTTTTGTCATTAAAAGAATTCAAACTGCTACGACAAGGCAGAAAATACTTAAACAACTTAGGCTACAAGCACAGATACTAAATCTATATTAAAACTACAATACACACAAGAATAAAGGAAAAAAAATTTAGTGTTAAACGTTGGAGAAATACCTAGGAACAAGGGACTATAAAATAGTTTACAAGAATCTAAAATAATGTCTGTGCTAAGCTAACACAGAAATCAAACTACTTGAAAAGAAAATCAATATCAGGATTAATGTTTCAGTTCTCTCCAAAGCAGGACAAAATGCAGCAAAAAAAGCTTGAAAAGCCAAGGTTTTCTTTTCTACTTCATCAAATTCTTGCTGTGGACCTTACTCGATTTAAGGAGTTGCATGAGAAGCAAATTGCTCCTAAGCTGAGCTGAACCTCACCCCAGGTTAACTGCAACACCAAACACCGGCCATTTCCTATGGTTTCTTTTTCTAAAATGAAAATATTACCAAAATACAAAGACACAAAGGACTCTGCTATGGCGGCTCGTGCGAGCACGTTACATTTCTGACGTCCACAGTTTTCAAAGTCTGTGTAAGCAAACTTCAAAGGATATTGAGAGAAGTTATTTTCATCCCCTTTTTCATTATGCGACTCGAGGAGTTTAATCGTATATAAGATTTAACTGTACCACATACAAAAGCAGCGGCACACCAGTGAGCACTTCATTAATTAAAAGCTAGAAAAGGAAGTTTGCTAAACGAAGCAAATGTTCTTATCACTCCTATCTATATTCATTAAAACTGACAGGAAACCAAATATCACCATCTGTCTACTTGCAATAAAGACACTAAAAACAGCTCTGGGGTAGAAGAATAATATAAAGTATAAAACTGCACTTTTTCAAGTTTCAGTTTTAAACGGACAAGAGAGAAACTGATGTCAGGCGGGGAAAATAAAGGACGACGAGGAGCCGGTACATGAGACTGAAACAGAAATCACATGTTTCAGAATATAAACTGAAGCCTCTGAAGTCTCATAAAATAAACGATGAACCTAAAGTTTGCTCCATATTTCTCAATCAAATCAATGGGTCCGCAAAAAGCCAAGTATTGCAACAGCAGCTCATTTGCCTATTTAAAAATAACTGCTACCAAAAACATTCGGAAAATTATATTACGCTATATAAACTGCAAAGTTTTAATGCTCAAGCAAGTCCCAGGAAACATTTCTGTGGTTTTATTACGGGCTGATGCTCTGCCTTTACATTTATAAGAGCCAATTTATTTATTTTTTTTAATTATTCCTATATTTGGATTTTCGTTGCAAGTCAGCAACTCAGTGTAAAAGTTGAATAAGATTTGATGAAAGAAAGAATATCACAGAGGTAGTAACTTAGCTCTGAAAAAAATACGGTGGCTCAGACCAGCGGTTGCAGAGGTCAACCGAAGGTCACTGATTTAAGGCAGTTTCCAGCAGTTGTACAATTCCTGCCTTCTAGTAATTGCCCTTTTTTGCGCTGCAGGAGAGAGGAAAGAAAAAACAAATAGATGGTAATAAGATATTTAATGACAGAAATGAAAATAAACTACTGCTCACAGTTCCAACAGCACAGCTCTGTCTTGTTAATTCTGCACCATACCCTGGCTGCATTTTGCATAGCAATGAAAAGTGCTTCCAGTTCCTCTCCATGCTGCATAAAATATCAGCTCTATAGTCACAGTTTTTAAGACTAAATAAGGTTAAAGTAATTTAAGGCTTAGATAAAGAGAAAATGCAGCCGGCTCCCAGCGCCCCGTAGAGACCAGGTACCGGAGCACACACGGCACGGGCAGACTTCCCTGATACCTGCAGGTACCATAAATGGGCTTAGGAGAGGAGGAGCAATGGAGTTAAAGACCAAATCGAAGGCTTATTGATTTTGATTATTATGTTCCTTTATGCTACTTTGTTTTTTTCTTCAGTTTAATTTTCTTTCCTAAGAACAATAACTCACAGATCTAAAAAGGCTCTCATTAATATTCTATGAGAATGCTTTTTTAGACTCAATACAATTGCAACACAGCAATTATTATTATTTTGTTAATACTTTAACAATACTAACAGGCCCATTAACAGCTCAGCACAAGTATGAGAGGCGTCTGAGAAACAGAAGTGCAGGACTATTTCTGTTTACTAAAGAAACCACAACAAAATCATAGAAAGTAATAAAGTCTGAGTGTAAAGAGTTACTGTAAACCGATGTGCAAACGTGCCATCAGATTCCTCTTGGATTCTGAGGGATCTTTTGAAAGTCAAGTCAATCCATGAGGATAGAATCACAGAATGGTTTGGGTTGGAAGGCATCTCTGAAGGTCATCTAGTCCAACACCCCTACAATAAACAGGGACATCTCTAACTAGACCAGAGCCCCATCAAACCTAACCTTGAATGTCTCCAGGGATGAGACCTCCACCACCTCCCTGGGCAACTCATTCCAGTGATCAACCACCCTTATATTAAAGAACTTTTTCCTAATGTCCAACCTAAATCTACACTTTTCTAGCTTAAAACCATCACTCCTTGTCCAATCGCTACAAACCCTTGCGAACAGATAAAGTACATTTTTTAAGTGAAGGTTGAATTTCAAGGGTAAATTCTCTTTTATGTTAAACATACAACACAGAGGCACAGCATGTCCATTATCTGTCCATGGCTATGAAATCATTGGGATGTTTAGGAAGGACTTCCAAAAGCTGGCAGGCAAATATCGAGATACGTATCAGAAGAGAAAACCCAAAATCATCCATAAAAAATTCCTCCGTGTCATTTAAAAGTGCATCCAGACTGAAGCTGGAGAATGTTTGTTTATTCTAAGGTGGTGTTATGATGATATCTTTAAGAAACCAAAAGAAACATTGTTGTGATGAGGAGGAAAAAGCAAAATGTTGACTTAGTAGCTTTACAAAACTTCTAATAAAAAGCTACATAGTAATAAGCATATGCCAGATTATTGTATTTCGAAAAAAAATTATTTTATATACACCTCATTAGAGCTCTTATTTTCCTACTAAGAGTAGAAGCTGAAGTTGTATTTCATTTTATTTACTAAAAGGATGTGTACAAAGACTCAGGCTCTCCAGGAGCACAGAGAATCAGCAGAAAAGACAAACTTCTTTGGCAGAAAGTGAGCATGAATTCCTCCTGTACTTCTGTCCATAGCTGCCACGGTAACAACAGGGTGCAAATCAAAGCACGTATTTGAGAAAAGCAGCCCCAGACTCCAGGTTCCCTGGATTTGATGGTGCCAGGCTGTGAAAAGCCTTCTGGGGAACTGAAAGAGCATCAATTTCCTATAATCCTCTTAAAAAGGTAAATGAATCTCAATCCTGACATGCACAGCGCTTCTCAGTCCCTCCCGTTCCTGTACTGTGAGGCTGTTTCTGCATTTTTTCCTTCAACTGCATGAAAATTTGTTCTAATATTATGTATACACAATACTATTAATTGATAATATGTTTATTTATACATGTATAAATCAAAATATCGATTTATTAATGACCAGACTGGATTTTTTTCACCTTGTACCTTCCTTGTCTACAAGCTGAAAGATTTCCATTGCCTGGTCCTTACCTACAAATGAAGCTCTCCTTTTTGTAAGGTCACCATAAGGCGACTTTTTTCTCCTCGTACCAAACCTCTCTGCTCATAGGATTGCATACACTGTGTTTAAATTCAAGATGGTTTCTGCCCTTTATTACTCAAATGCATCATCTCCTCCTCATCCTGATGCATACAATAAAACCTGGATTTGTCAAGTGTGATACTAGCTTGCAACATGACTTCTTTTGGTGAGCAGATCGCTCTAACACCTCCTCATCCACTCTAACACCTCCTCATCAGTATTATTCTTGAATTCAATTTAGACAGTCAATAACAGTTTTCCATACAACTTTGTAAAAGCTCCCTGAAAATCTACTTTTAAGAAGCGAATGCTGAAACAATACCCTAGTCACAACACCTTCACCTCTCTTATTTAAAGCACCTTGACATTACATCTGCATGCCAATAATGTAAAGCTCATCATGTTTTTGCTCTATAGCATTAAAAAACCTGACCCAACAACAAGTCCATCCTAGGTGGACCTTTTAATCCATGCAAAGACAAAATACTTTCTAATTATTTACATTGCTTTAAGTGTATTATATTTAGATGGCCTTAGTAGTAATGACTGCTGCAAGCTGGAACAGGTTTGCCATATAACAGAACCCAGGGCAGCACTAAAAATAAAACCTGGGTGTCTCGAAACCTGGGAAAAGCACAGCAGTGCTATAAGGGATCCAGTGCAAGCCTGCAGAAGATAATCCCTACACAGACAGTACTTCTTATTCATTAATTTGAATGGACAGATATTTACAGACAGAATAACCCAGGGCTTCTACATGTTTCTTTGATGCTCCTATTCCCCTTTCCCATCCTTTTCTTCTCTCACACTTCATTCTTCTGCCCTCTACCACCTTTCTTGCCTTGAACCATGCTCAGGTCAACTATTTCCCTATGTTCTGGTTATGCCCTACTTTTCCCCATGCCCAAAAGATGTGATGGCTGAAAATCCACCAAAGCAGGGTGTCCATGAGCTCCAGTGGCCCTCACCTTTTGGGTAGCAGACCAACCTTTTCCTGCCATTTCTTTTATACACTGCAGTAATTATAGTCTCTTTTTTCCCAGTTTATCCTACTATTTCTCTCTATTTCATGTACTATCCATTACTTTTCAGGGCTTTTTCCTCTTTTATCCTCCTATCACTATCATGGTCTTTAAGAGAAAGCCGAGGCTGTTAAGTACCACACATCTGTCACCTCAGCGTTATGATTAGGAAGCAGATTCTGAACATCCTGGTACCACCATAAAACTGGTAGACTAAGAAAATATCACCTTAGATTTTATCACTTTATCACTGTTCTTATACCCTCTCCCAGATACCTGCCACTGATCACCCTCAGAGACAGGATATTGAATTGGGCATGGCTGTTCTTACAGCTTTATTGCTGAAACGAGTGTTTCCATCAGATCTAAGAAAAATCAGCAAGAAGTAAAATTACAAAAAACTCTTGCATTTTACTACCAGTAGCTATGTTGTGTGATGGTCCTTTGTTTCATCACCTATGTTCATTAGACTACTATGCAAAGAAAGTTAATTCTGATGATGACTGGCACATTACATCACAGAATGGTTGGGGTTGGAAGGGACCTCTGGAGATCATCTAGTCCAACTCCCCTGTCAGAGCAGGGTCACTCAGAGCAGGTTACACAGGAACACACCCAGGCGTTTTTTAAAGTCTCCAGAGAAGGAGACTCCACAACCTCTCTGGGCAGCCTGTTCTAGTGCTCTGTCACCCTCATGGTACTCAGGTATTTTCTTTGATAGTGGTAGGAAATGACAAGTGTAGGAAATTTAGCAGAAAATAATTTTTGTCTGCTGGGGAATATGGGTGAAAATGCTTTGAACACAATTTTGTTAAACACATTATTATCTGTCAAGGAATATCCACCATTTAAGACATTCCATATTGTTTTCCAGTGTTATTTTCCCAGAGACACTGGGAATGGTTAGGTTTTGTGGTTTGGGTGGGGTGAGGGAGAAGGTTATTGGATGTTTTGAGAAAACCTACCAAAGCTTGCTTTGCTGGCTTGCTCCTGATCCTCAGCCACAGCCAGACGTGGCTGCTGAAGGACCTAACTTCAAAGGCCAGCTGCAGGGGAAATTGCCATTATTTGATCTGCTAAATCTAGAATTTAAAAGCTTTTTTTAAAAAAAGCTTAAAAACTAAAAAAAGTAATTTTAAAAAGAGATTCCAAGGAGACAGCAGAAGGTTTCCTCAACAGCAAAGTCCAAAACCCATTGGACAAACCCTTCCAACCATGGACCAGAAACACAAGGGTGGGTATAAGAAACTCTTTACTTCTCCCTACCGGTCTTATCTTGCCAAATCCAGGGCAGGATGGAGGCAGGAGGACTGGCACCCAGAGGCCTGGTCTAGCAGGAGGAGCCCCGACAACCATGGCAGCGTGCCTAGGAGCCGGCGCCCGCAGTTGGTTTCCATTAAGGAACGCACGTGCTGCTGCCCCCCTCTCAAACATTCAGGGGCTCCAGCACACCAACAATAACTCAGTAATCACATTTCCTTCGGTGTATCATAAAATAAACACAGTCTCCAAGATAGACTTTTTGGATTTATGTCCTTTTGAAAGAATTTAGTAATTTGGAGGGGAAAAAAAAAAAAAAAAACCGCAAGTAGAGTGCACGGGTTCAAAATGTGCAGTAAATACTTCTGAAAGCAATGTTCTCATCTGGGAGTATTGCAACAGATGTTTATCGTGAGCTACTGCAACAGTTAATCCAACCCCGAGCCAGATTAACTCTTTGCCATCAGAAACAAGTTTTTTCCATGGGCAGCCTACAGAAAACAAGGAGATGTGCCAGAACTACTGACAACAAGCAGTTAACTGAATGAAGAAGGGGAAAGAAGCCATAAAGCCCAACCAAATAAACCAATGTCTGGCCCAAAAGGCTTAGATGAACAGGTGTATGTGTGGGTGGGAGTGGGGGGAAAAAAATAAAGAAAAAACCACATTTAAACAAAGCCTCCACTGACATTTTGGTCACTGATGTGGGTACACTCAAAACAAGCCAAACAACATTTTTGAACAATTCAGCAAACAATGGATTTTTTTATTTTAGGAGATGATAGGAAATATGATTATTAATCTTGGTACCAATATATCATAGTAACCACTCAGAGGTTACTCTAAAGATATTCTGAGTAAGAATGAAAATAGGAAGGTACAAAACTACAACTAAAATATGTATGATTCAAGCAGCAAATTGAGTTCAGAAACATTACAGTTTTTCAAAATACTGATCTAGCTTAGGTATCCATACATCAAATGGTGGTAGCCTACTAGACTTCTTAAAATTTTTTTTTATATGAGTGATTTAATGGCAGGTTTTTAAATTTTATGCATCTAGTTATGGCACCTACATATGCAATCTGGTATTTACTTCTTTAAGATACAAATGCAAGCCACAACTTAAAGCTGAAATCATCATCTCTTAATGAGTGCAAATCAGATCTCTACTTGTAACCTGTCCTGAAGGCAAGTGAAGGGCTACTAAGTCCCTGACCAGAGTCATTACTCCTAATATCACAGGAATTTAATTTTTGGAAACCATGAAGCATACATGGGTCCTGTGGAAAGAGTGAGCAGTCCATCCCCTTTCACCAACCAGATGAGATCAAGCAGAAGAGGAAAGAGCACCATGTTCTCAATGCACTTGCCTGAGCATCATCTGCAGCTCCCCCATCCCTGGGACCACACAGCAGCACGGTCTAGGTAAAACTGCCGGGAAGCAGAGCTGCTTTGAGGATTTACAGCCTCACACAGCTTGCAAGGCTACAAACCATTTTCATGTGAGGCTCTCACCTTCCCCTTCCTATTCCCAGCTGCAGAAACACAAGAACAAGAATCACAAATTCTAGAAACTTTGGTCTGAACTTCCTTCCTGACTGAAGAAAATCTCAGCTTGTTGGTTGGCTGGGTTGTTGGGTTTTTTTTAAACAGAGAGAAAAACAAATGCCAATCTGTCACGTGTGAAGACAATCTAAAGAGGTTTTGTTTATCTAATTGCTAGGCAGAACAATAAATGAATAAAAAGCTGTAGGAAGTCCTTCCTACTCCACACTATTTCTGCTGCTCATGCAGAACAAGTTTCCTTCTTGGTATTGCTCCTCATCAACAACGGCAATGCAAACATTATCAGTCCTTTTATATCTGATGAAGAGATTGATGTTATTTATTCAAGAAAATGTTTATAAATATTCCCCTGATCCTAAAAAGACGGATAAGCACAAAGCCCTGCGCTGGTGGTACCTGCACCCAGCCCTTGTATCCCTGTGTTAGGGCTGCTGGAGCAGCACCCGTTAGTCTCTTGACTCCAACACAATCCTCTGCAGCTTGTTTTGTTTTCTTTCCCCCTCCCCGATATCAAATGTTGTAAGTGCTGAGAGGAAGGTTTTGTTTTCTAAATTTTTAGTATTCCAGAGAAATATACTGACATTACATTCCGCAAGTCTTGCCAAGAACGTCTTTTGTGTTCGCAGCTTCAGTGTTGATGATAAATTTTGAACATTAACAGTACAAAGTACGATTTAAATCAAAGCCTAAATCATAAAATGTGAAAGTAATTTAAACTAGTGAACTGGAAACCTTGATTTAAATAATTTCATTTTGCAAATACAGTTCTCCTGAAGAACTATTTGCTTTCAATGGTTGTTAGTTCTTGCTGAGTAGGTAAATAAACTACATGCATCTATTTAAATGATTATGAAGCCTAATATACTCTAGATCTTTTATTTTTTACATTTTATTAAGTAGACCATTTACTAGGCAATTATTTTTTTAACTATGATTCCTAAGTGCTTAAGAAATATTTAATAAGTCCTAAAGCACCCTTTATGATGACGATTATTCCCATTTTATAGAAGGATAACCCAAAGAAGAGATAATTAACTAGTTTGGGACTCTTTCCTTTGCCAGGTTAAAGCAGCTCCAAGGTAATATGGCTCATCTCCACCATAACAACTATCTGTTGCACATGATTTTTCTCTCTAACATAGCAGTCATAATAATTTGCAAATATCGGTAAGAGAACAACCAGCAGTAAAGCCTCAGGAGGCAGCAGCAAGAAGGCTGGACTATCTGTACAAGAACAAGGAGGTTTTGCTGGATGGTTTCACCAAGATCTAAAACTTGGTATTATTTTTATGTCATCTTCTAAAATTAGGTCATAAAGGTAACACACAGTGCAGTCTGCTGCTGTTCTTCATGGCAACACAGCTTGCTTTATGAACAGCCTTAATTGTTTTGCCATGAATAATGATGGCAAAAATAACAGTGAGCATTTAGATGACGTCCACAGCCCAAGCAAATCATCACACCAGACTTTCCAAGCTGTACAACCTCTAGTTTAAGTACTCATTTCTTAATATTGCGCCTCAAAATCTGCAGGATGTTGTGCCAACAGCACGTACTGCAAACGTTTCAGAACAATTTCCATGCACTGACTATTGCACAGCCCAACATGCCAGCTAGGTTGAGACCTTACAGACAGTGACAGATCTGAAACATTTACTAGTCAAGATGTATGTGAGGTGGGAGAAGAGATACAGAATTACTTTTAAGGGTTTTCACAGTATCTCACCATTGTACCCATTTTTTACCGGTATGAAAAGTGCTCCAAGTTGGCCTGTGATGGGAAACTGCATCTTTCCTAAAGCAACTCCTGATCTCCCCCACCCTTTACCAAGGAGAACCATCAATATCTCTCAAGCTACTTTATCCTCCTGTAAACTTGCCCTTGCTGTGATGCTTACAGAAATTGTACCAGTCAGACATTAATGACAGTCCCTGAGCTTTGCCAGGAGGGGCAAGAGGGAGAACACCAAGTGCTGGAAGAAAATAAAACAGTAAAAAACACTGTGGTCCATGACAGGACAAATGGGGTATGTGTAACCATATAAAATGCCAGCTCTTCTTTTCTACATGAAGCCCTCACCTCCATTAAGGGGGTGACCACTAACAGGTATATAAAGGAGGAAGGTCTCAAAGAGATGATGAACCCCAAACCCTGCAAGGTCCAGCTGGATTCATCCATCTCATTGCAAGATGCCAGCTTCAGGAAATAGAGTGATGTTCTCTTCAAAATAAATTGTAATGGAGAGTCCCAGATCCCAAATCCCACTCCACCACCATGCCACACATGCCACCCTTCCTGCCTATGCAGGAGCTCAGGAATTATGGGGATGAGGAGAGCCCCCAGAGAGTGAGGACAGGATGAGCCCGTTACGGGTCAGGGACCTTGCTGTGCCTAAGAAAGTCACCCTGAAATGAAACCGAAACAAGCTTTTGTACTTAAAATATCTGCATTTCCTGCACAAGTTTCCCAACAACATGTATCAAACGGACCAGTTCAGTGCCCTGGTTGCCACGCTGCTGGTTTGTGAAGCGAGCAGGCTCCGAGGGGAACGCCAGCCCCGAAAGGCAGATGTTGTGTAAATTCATATTTCATAAACACAGTTAATTGTGACAAGAGGGCTATAAAAATCCATGTACTGCTTAAATTATTTCTCCACTTAGAGCAACTCTACCACCAGAAAATGTTACACATTGCACTTCAGATTGAACTGGCAGCACTCGGCGATAACATCACAGCTCTATTAAATAACAGATATAAAAATCACAGATCTTTAAAAACTACAAATTAATTTTTCTGCTGTCATTCAACATCACCATTTAAAAACAAACACGCCGTGCAATTGTCATTAAAACTTTTCCAATCTAATGCTGCATGTGTTTAAATATGAAAATTATACTTCTGAAATAAACATTGCTGCTATCAGGGAGAAGTGCTACTACAAATTGCATCGCTATTAGGCAGAAACTGTCACCTTAAAGAGTCAATAATCCCTCATGCTCTACCAAGGAAATATTTTCTCTCCATACAACAAGGTCACGATAATGGAAAGAACCCCAAACCAGCAAAAAACAAGTAAACGGGAAAGAACCCCAAACCAGCAAAAAACAAGTAAACAGGAGCTGCTAGAACTCTGATCCTCTGATTCAGACAACTGAGCAGGTAAAAGGTAATTCAGAGACTGATTTTTAATAAATTTATCATTTATGCATTTACTGATGCTTACCCTTCAGTATTCTAAGTATAGCAGATTCATTGTATCCATATGAATCCTCCTGCCTGTACTGGAGTCTAAATTGTTACACAACTCATAAAATCAGAAGAAGAAAAAAAACAACAAGAACTAGTAAAACCCAACTAATTGAGTTTTACTTTTTCTAGGTTGATTTTTCTTTAATGTTTGGTTGTTTAGAAAAAAAAAAATATTAGAGTTTATTACGTATTTATACTTGAAAAAGATTTATTTTTAGTAAAATGCATCTCCTTTATGTAACAGTCTACACTTATTAATGTTTACTAATTGAAGTGCAATAATAAGAAACGAGGTTTTCTTCAGCTCTGTGGGGCCACTGGATCTATACGTGGTATCAGATAAGATCTGGCACTCTGCTAAAGGGAAAAAAAGATTTCATCTGCTCTCCCTCACCTGCCTGGGTGAGAAAACAAGCGGGAGGCGTGGAGGGGTAGTTCAGTTCTGCAGCACTCACGTCATCTTTCATATTTCTGTTATCACCACAGGCAGGCAACGCCTGCCAGCCTGGCTGCACTTTGTTTACACACTATTAGAAATCAGAATTCGCTATTTAAGCCAAAGAAGTCTCAGTAGGTATCAACTAGGCACAGATATTATTTTGTCTCTTCTCTCAGGATACTCTGGAAAAGTTTATATAAAGATGAGAATTATGCATGCCATTATGTAATGAAACCAAAAGACCATAAAATGTACACATGGATATTTCTACTTCTAAATAGTAGCTACTGAACTGTAGCTGGCTTCATTTTAAAAGTACCAATCACTTGTACAAACAAATAGTATTTATTCTTTATACTTCAGAAGTAGCTAACTGCAATTCTCATATAGTCAAGTACCCACAATCATTTGAATATAATACACTGTTAAATTAAATTTAAGCTCCCTGGATATCGATAATTTCAGATAGTCAAAGTGATTCGGGTGGATAATCGTAAAACCGAAGGTATGCAGTTTTTTTCTAGGAGCTGACAAATCACCAGTGGTGCAACAGGTGCCATTTCCATTCATCATTATTTTTTACTGATGGGATCACAGGGGAAGGTCCCTCTGGGCAGCCAGGCTGCCTGCACACCCATGGGTGCAAAGAGGTGAGGACTCGGGAACCTGCAGCTCTTCCAGCCACTTCCCACGTCCCAGAGGCTGCTCCTGCTCAGTGGGGCCGGACTAAAATTCCTCCGTCAGTCCCTGGAAAAACCTTTCCTACTCCCTATGGCTTCAGGCTAGCAACAAAAACCTGAAGTTTTTAGGCCTAGCAATAGACCTGGGCTCACTGGCATCCTCCTGCCTCTACAAGCACAACAAGGGGTTAACAGCATCGCAGCAAACTCAGGTGCAAGATCACACTGACTTCACTGACAGCACCACCGATTTTAACCCGAATTTCTATAAAAGGCACCTTAAAGATTTTATTCAAAAGAAACGCTCAGGCAGTGATTTTTAACCTGCTCAAATCAGGTATTCGCATCTAAAATCCCCACTGTTCACTTACACCAGATAAACGCTCACGCAAATAGATGACGGTTTCAAGCAGCACCTCCAGCTGGGGATGCTGAACAGCACGTCGCAATCTGGCTAACTAGGAGATGGCACAGAAAGCACCCAGCCCCGGCCAAGCTGCAGCCCTACCCTCAGAAAATGCCACCCAGAAAACTTGCAAAATCTGACAGCAGATTTTTTAGTTCCAGAACATCTCCATTAGAAATAACTTTTGCCATGAAAGCCGTCAGGAAACTCAGAACTTAAAAAACAACTCGGTGCAGTTTTAATGCAAGATTAAATGTATAGAACAAACGTAATAGGTACAGTTGACTGCAAAATGCCTCGTGGAAAAGAGATGAGATGGGATAAATCTATCATATTAAATATAAGTAGTAGGTATGCTACAAGATAACATCGAGAAAAATTTGTCCTTGAACCATTTAACAGATATACAAGACAAGATAAAAATGGAAGGCATTTCACGCCACATTTTAAATATAAACCTTGCAAAACATGTTCAGATAACACAAACACGCCCGTTTCCACTTTGCTATCACCTGAGACCGAAGGGGAAGAGGTAATTTACTATTTAATCCCCAGAAGTAACTTCTGGGAAGGCTGCGGGGTTTTCAGCAGGGATCCGAGGGCTGCCCGAGCCGACTCGCTGCCATTCGACCGCAATTTGACAACTGGAGGAGCCCGCCGCGCAAACTCCGCGTTCGGAAAGTTCATTTTAAGCCCATCGCACCCAAACCCGCGCAGAGGGAGGGGGTGCACAGCACCTACAAACCCCCCCACCTCTCCCTGGTGTTCAACCCCGAGCAGGACTCTTCCTGCCGCGGTGGTTCCAGCACAACCACGGACCCGTGATGGGGGCATCGCGCATTTTAAGCCGGTCACGGCGGCGCAAACTTCTGCCGACCCCCTGCGCCGCTGTCTCCCCCGCGCAGGGACGCGCACCCCCAGCCCTTCACTCACGCACAGAGAGCCCCTACCCCCTAAACACTTCCACAAACCCCCGGAGGAACGACCGGGGCTGTGCGGGGGGGAGATGCTGGGACTCCCCGATCCCCCCAGGGCCGCCCCGCTGCGCGCTGGCGCAGCCCGCGTGCGCACACCCCGCCCAGCGCGGGGAGAAAATCATCAGTATTTATAAAATAAACATAAATCAGCGGATTGCGCCCCAGGAGGGCGAGCAGAGCAGGGCCGGGGGGGTTGAAAGGGGGGACACCGGCCGCTCCCGGGCAGCGCGGAGCCATCCACCCACCTTGCATCCCCGCCGCCGGCTCCCCCCGCAATACGCCGCTGCTGCCGCCGCCGCCGCCGCTGCTGAAAATACGGGGCAAGCGGGCGCGACCAATCGGGGCGGAGAGTCGCCCGCCCGCAGCCAATGGCGGCCGCCCGCCGCCGGCGCTCCGTCAATCGCAGCGCGGCTCGTTACCCGGCGGCGGGGGAGGGGAGCGAGCGCAGCTCCGCGGAGGTGGGCAGCGGGGGGAAGCGGCCCTGCCCTCTGCTCACACACCCCCTTCTTTTAATATTTTTCCCCCCTTTTTCCTCTTTTTTAATCCTTTTTTCTTTCTTTCCTCTCTTTTTCTTCCCCCCCCCTTTTTTTCCTTTTTCTTTTTTTCCCCTTTTTTCCTCCCATTTTCTTTTCTTTCCTCCTTTTCTTTTTCCTCCCTCCTTCTCTTATTTTTCCTCCCTTTTTCACTTATTTTTCCTCTCTTTTTCTTTTTTTCTCCTCTTTCCTTTTTCCTTTTTTTTTTTTTCTCAGTGAAAGTTTTTTCTACTTTTTTCTACATAACCCCTACCCAAATGTACACCAAACAGACCAACAACTTCAGGAGCCCCCACAATGAACTTGTTCTGCTAAATGTGAAAGGATGCCCTTGATTTGCTAGCGACAACCAGAGACTAATATTGTAGACAATTAAGAAAGATGAGGGGACGAAAAACCCAACTGTCCCAGCCCAAACCTGAGGTGCAAAAGAGCATCTGTTCAGCCCCTATTTTGTGATAACACAACACACAAACTCGGTGCAGGGTTAGAAGCAGCTCCCAGGGTGTCGAACTCAGCCTTTAAAAATACCCAAACGAAACCAGCAGCTGTTTCAACCACACAACTTCAGCAAGCAAAGCTTTCCACTGTATTGCCACTGCAAAATTATCAAAGCAAACTTTTTAAGTTAAAAAAACACCAACAAAAAACCCCCGCTAAATAATAATAATAATAATATAGACTGAATCACAGCCTTATTTTTAAAAAATTGAAATTCATTCACATTTGTTCCTAAAAATAAACTTTTCAACCAACAAATCTCATGCCTGCTGTGTACGGCGGCAGAAAACAACCAACGGCAGAAAGAGAGGATAAAAAAAGCTCAGAAATTTCTTTTGTTTTTCCAGTCTAGTGACCCAACTAATTCCTAAGTTTAGAGTGAGATAAAATAGTGAGAAGATCCATGCCTCCCATTCCTGGTGTTGTGCTCCTCCTGATCTCATCCCAGCACTGAAAACCCCCAAACCCTATTTGCTGTAGACTCCTGCCTGAACAGGCCGTGTTATTAATTGGTACGCAGCATTTGGCTAATGCAGGATAATATACGCCGTGAAGTGATAAACCCCAAGATATCAACCCAGGTCTTGATGATCATTTCCAGGAGGAAGCGTTTCTCCAGCAGATCAAGAAAGGCTTCTAAGGTGCCCCAAGAACTCTGTGGTGCTCCGAGCTGCTGCCAGGCACCCAAGCACCGTGACCAATTATACATTCATGGCATCTGCGACAATCGATAAACTGACTCGCCAAATTAATAGAATATAGATCACAAAGCATACATTTTTATTAAAGAATAATTTCACGATAAACCAAGTAATGTGGATGCTCCCAAGCATAAGATTAAATTACATGCTGAGCAAATCTGGCGTTTTGTGATAAACTGCGAAAATGGTCTTTGCAACAGCAACTGAGGAAGAACATTGCTGACATCATCTATAAACATGTTTTATAAAGCATAACCGAAAGTAACACACACACAAAAAAAAAAATCATTGAAGTGGTGGTTAGAGAATTCACCTCCATACCTGCAATGACGACTTTCCAGACTTCTCCTTGCTTTGTAATTTATTCCTTCAAATACGTTGCTGATTTTGGCGTTAAAAGTAATAAAAACAGATTACCTACATAGGGGAATATTTGCACCAAATTAATTCCTTAACTACTCTGACTTCAGCTGTTGTTATTACTGGAATACACAAAGATTTCTAGTACATTAGGATGACGGAAAATTTACTTAAATACACAAGGCAAGTGTCTTACTTGATAGACGGACACTGCTTATCAACGTTTTGTGCCTGCTGAATGACTTCATTAAGTATTTGCTTGAATTTAGGAGTACAATGAATCCCATTGAACTTGAGGGTCTGAAGCTATACACATGATATTTTCCTACACAGATATTTTCCACTACTGAAATGCATCAGAGGGGGCTTTTCCAACCTCCTCTAAAGGTTTTGGAGAAGTCAGTCCTTCCCCAGAGAGGAAGATGGAGCGTCTCTGAGGCAAAGGCTTTACTTCTGGGAAGGTGGCACTTGGGCACATCCCCAGTCTCCATTATCCCAGTTAGGTTATTGCCATACAGCTCTGAAGCATGTCTACATGAACAATTTAAAACATCCAGATCCTGTTTATTAAAATTTACAATTATTAGCTCCTGAAACTCTTTGAGACTTGGTCTCTACAGGCTAACTATGCCATCCCAGCAGCATTAGAAGGCTGTCCTAAAATTAGTTTAATCCTCTATAATGCCAGGTACACGGTGCTCTTGGGCAGTCTTCACATGACTGAAGTCCTGTCAGATCTTCCAAATACATTTTGGATAGTAAAACCTGCAGCATTTCCCAGAAGTGTGCTCCCAGACCTGCAGTGAGTATTTTACATCCATAATGTTTAGCCACTTTCTGAACTTCTATGGAATTCCCAGCTAAACAGACAATACAGGATCTTTTCCTGCCCTTCCCCCTAGCTAATAAACAACGGAATTTGAATTCTGAAATGCTATCATGAAACAAAAATCAAATAGAGCCTAAGTAATATAAAAACAATATTTGTTTATACTAGATCCATTATGAACTGAATTCCTTTTTTAAACAAATGACATTTAATAATACATTAAATATGTAAACAGGAACATATTTGAAGTTATAATTCTATCAACTCTTTCTCATGACATTCACCTCCTCGAAGGCTGTATCATATTTCAACCGAATAATTTATAGAACATTGTTAAGTTAATAAACAGACATGGTTCCTTAAAAATGGCTCACTACTTAGATAAGCTGCTGCCTTCCTAACTATGGCAACCTAGATCAGTTGAAAAAAAAAAAAAAATCTATTCTATGGCATATTATTAGCAACTGGAAATTTATTATAAAACATTATTTTCTTTCAGAATGAAATATTTTTATTTGGAAAATTTAACCAAATATTCCCGCTTGCAAAACACCATTTATTTCAATATCTTACAAATTTTCTGCACAGCGATCATTTCATTTCCTAAGAAAATACCCACATTGCTCTGAATTTTTTTCAGCCACCAAAACGTGACTAGGGAGAGCAGCAATGCATATTTTAGAGAAGTGGCAACAGGACCAGCTTCAGAATCACACCCACCACCCTCAAGAGAAGATGAGGCGCGAGCGTTTTCTCTTGCCATAAATTACCGCTCCCTCCGATCAGCAATTATTTAACTCTCAAAAATAGCTGCAACGCAGACAAATTACGAGCTATAATTACATAAATTTATCCCTGACATTAAGACTGCATACATGCATATATGTATACCTACTTAGACTATTCTAAAACGTATCTGTATGCATGTTAAGTATTATTATCAAATACACCAGGACATCTTTACCTTATCGTCTGGAATGACAACATTTCTATCCTAAATAGCTGTAAGCCATTCCAGTAGTCAAAATAAAAGCCCACTGCTGCTTTTTAGCTGTATGGTACCTGTCACTTGATCCTGATGCATCTTCTAATAAACCTTTCTCCTTCCCAGACAAGAGTGCAGAGACCTAAGTTCACAGGAGTCAAAAGGAGCACCAGCCAGGCTTCCAGGGAAAGAAAAAAAAAATATATATATTTATATGTATCTATATCTATCTCCCTGAGTGCAACCCAGAAGCTGCATCAGGTTCAGAGGTCCATATTCTGAAAATACCTGAAGGCTGGCAAGTATTAGAAATGCCATAGGTAGTTGGGCTGTTCTTGGCTGCTGATGGATCCAGGACATTGGGCTCGATGACATTTACAGTCCAATCCAGCTCAATAAACATTTTATGAAGTACTTCAAGACCAAGGTGTCTCATTCTTGTCTTGGAAACTGGAATTATTTAATATCTTAAGCCACTGAATGAAAAGCAAATTAAAATTTGACTACTCCTACACTCCTATTATGACTCAACGCAGGCATCTTCCACTTTGCCAGAGGTCTTGGTAGACCACTGTTCCTCCAAAGAACCAAGGCTTCTGCCAAACCTCTATCATGCTGTGAAGTGTTGCTTCTCAAGCAGATAGCTGTATTTCTCTTCTTCATACATCCGCTATTCATCTTAGAGATGGGATAACACTGCCAACCTTTACTGGAAGCTCTGGGTTTAGGGCATTGTTTTGATTCCCATGGCTCTTCAGAGCCTCTGATCCTCCCTGCATGGCTTTACACTCAGCTACTTACACACCAGAGCCTGTGGATGAGGGGAGGGAGACTACATGGGAGGTAGCACCATGGGCAGGTTTACTGGGGGGAGGTTTAGGCAATCTCTGTATTCTCAGCGATCTGAACACTTCTTCTACTCACTTATTAAAATGTCAAATTTACAGCATTCATTATGCAGTGAACGTTATACAATAATTAACTCAGATCTATTATTTTTATTTAAGCATTTCTTATTGTTCTTTGCATGCTTTAAAAGGCTCAAAAATCCCAGATTCCCAGAGATCTGGGTTCTGCACCTAGAAAACCTATCACCAGAAACACCACCAGAAACTTAACAAAAATATGGTAACCCCATAGAGTTGTCTTCTTCCACACTGGTTTTCAATGGTGATAACAGCAAAAAGCTTCAATACTTTCTGATTTAAAGCACAAGAACAAATGCTACTTTAGAAGTAAAAATCTGTTATAATGATAGGGTTGCGGCTTGGGGTGGGGGTTTTTTTGAAAAATTCTATTTTTTTTTATTTACAGTGAAAATTCTAAATATTATACATGCACATTCACATCATTTTGCAAAACTGTCAACACCAGCTCTCTGCTTCCTTCTTCGAACTATCTCCCTGTGTTGCAGCCCCCATCTAAATTTGAAAATATTTTGGTAAACATAGCTGATGTTTCATGGGTGTAATCTCAAGGCCATGCGGAATTTAAGAAAAGAGTTGATACTGTACTAAAATCTAAATTAGGCTTTTAAGAATTTATTGGCTTTCCTAGACCAGCAACTAATACAATAACCATCTAGAAATAAGGATCCTTAGCCCATCTACTTCCACCTAAATTTTCCTTACTGGAGTTGTGTTTTGGAACTTTGGGGCTCCTTTCGAAGGATGTTTGTACATTCTATTGTGGTGATGTATTGCATACACTAGTTAAATATATTCTTCTCTTAACATGACACATTTAGCCAATGTATGATATACTTGTATCACAACATTTATCACAACAAGCTTTTCCTCCAAGAGCAGATTGTCTCAAATATGTAATAGTTGTGAACATTGACACTTTTCCCAGATAAAGAAAATAGTTTGAATAAAGCATTAATAGTGTGACTGGCCTAATACATTTCTCAGAAACACAGCTCTGAGAGGCATTTCCCTTGGGATGTTATAGGAGCTACACAAAATAATTCCTTTCATGAACTTGAGCTTCCTTATTAAGGAAATCTCTGCATTTCTTTGCCATCTCTCTACTTGGGAAGCTGTGGTGGACCTTGGGTGCTCTGTCCACCAGGAATCCTCTTCCAGCTTTCAGCCTCATTTCATTCAGCATTCCCTGGTACCATTTGTTCTGTAATCACTGGGTTTCAGTTCTTTTGCTCCACACTGTATCTCTCTAAGGATGAATACTCTGTACTCCTCATGTCTCCCTCTTCAACTCACTCGTTAAACTGTTCAGAAATGATGAACTCACACTGATAGAGCAGAAAATTCTGTTCACTTGTTCTTATGCATATCAGAGGGACTGCTGGAGCACATCCCATGATCGTTCAAGTACTATTTATCTATAATGAGGATCTTGTTGCAAGTTCCTCCTATACAAAACTCTGCTATAACTCACTTAGAAGATACGACCTTCGATTTTGCATTTTGAATTTGATTCCACTTCTATTAGCCCAGTTTTCAATGTCATCTCAGTTATTTCTGTACAATATCCTGATTCTCTTCTATATTTAGGATGCCTTCCAATTTTGCCATTAGCCAAGCCCCTCTACTGATGCCAGGTGATCCATATTAAGCAAGAGGCTCAATACTCCACTGGTAACCTCTCATGCACACCACACCTCTTAGAAAAATATTATTTACTTTTGAACAACACCTGCCAGTGAATTTATGCAGGAAGAAATAATTCCTTAGCTTGGTTTTCCAGCTGCAGGCACTCTGCTTGCTTCGTGGATGATCTTTACACTAAGAGTTAAGATATATAGAATGAAACTGTGCCTACAGTTGCTTACACAAGGACCACGTCTGGCCTCTGCAACATTTTTATTCAACAGATGGTCATGAGTAACATGTTCTGGCTCAAGGTCTTGAACAACACACACTGGGTAAGTACCAAGGAATTGGCCTCTGGCTGGAGCCACACACACACTCACGTTTTGGGGATGCTTTACTCCAACACCAAGGGCTCAGCAACCTTCAAGAGCCAGACAGAAACCAAACCTTAGCTTGTTTCTTCACTTCTGGTAGCTCATAAGATAGAAGCCTATATAATTCTCAGCAGCAGTAAATACTAATTTTTATGAGTCTTGAATTAATGCACAATAAGCTCCTTGGTATTCCATAAAATACACCACACTTTTAAGTGCTGAGAGCTGAGCTAAAGGTTTTTTTTATTTTGGAACAGGAGATAGCGTCTGGATTTCAAAACATGGTGGTGGTTTAGAAATGAAGAGTGAAGACTCCCCCAGGGAGGTGCAAGAGGCTGCCCCACACACCACACAGCTGCCTTCGGCACACTGGAGCCTTCAGAACCTCTGAAAAAATGGTTCTGGCAAAAAAAATTAAGTAGGTTTAACCATTTTTAGAAACACTGCCAATACCAAGGCGTCAAACCAGAGTCTTTGCCTGTACCTGTCTCCCTAGCCCTAGAACGATCAAACAATATCATTAAATCACACAGTATGGTTGAAGCACTTCAAGACCGCCCCGGAGGTGTTGGACCCAGGAGCAGCAGATCTGTAGGCACAGCGCAATGAATCCACCACCTCTCCCAGGGAAATGTCCCTGGCTTGAGCAGGCCAACACACAGAGTTATCACCAAAAGGGTGGGATTTCTGCAGAGGTGTCAGGGAGCTCTAGGACCTCTGCTGAGGCGTGCTCAACAAAACATTCGACTTTAATTACCCAGTTACACAGAATTCAAAAGACCCAGCTCTGAAGTTTTGCAGGCAGAACCCTCCTTCCTGGCACGACCGACTTCAGCGGTTAAATTCTGAAGCCATGTGCGAGGGCGAGAAGATTTTTCTTAAACCCTTCCAACAACTTCAATAACACAGTCATAGTTATGAACTTGAGCGAGCTCTGTGCTCAATAAATCACAGCTGTTTTCCCTTGATGTAGCATTAGATCAGCCATCACCAGAGCTGTCTCTCTGTGTGTATGTATACAAATAGGCTTCTCCCTTTGTTCTGCAAAACAAACTCCTAACAGAAAAGTGTTTATATTAAAACTAAGTAGAATTAAATGTCAATTAACAGTTCATAATACCCTTAAGATAACATTTCAGATCTATCATAATCCCATAATAAACTGACTGCGGAGCTGACATTGTTTTGGTTTCAGCTATTGTTTTGACTCGAAAAAAGAAACTACCAGTTGATTATAAAACCTGAATGAACTTAAGCATTAGCATCTCAATTGAAAAGGCTCCTGAGCTTGCTGTTTGCTCACAAGGAGGTCAACACACCTCCTTTCACTTGCCTGCCTCCTCATCACAGCTCTGCATACATGAGGAAGGGTTCAAGGGTTTTGAATATATATTTATTAATTAGTGCTTCTTTAATGAAAGCAGATTGACTTTTTTCCTACTCCTCTGGTCCTTCATAAGCTCTTTGGATCACAGGTAGCAGAACCTATTTAGCCTTTCCAGAATGACAATACCATTCAATTTGGATAATAAACCTATTTTTCAATGAAAGGGATATGTTTGTTTACAAATCTGTCTGAAGCATAGAAAACAATCCACTAACTGCAGGCATAAAACTAAGTAAAATATGCAATAATTAACATCCTTTGTTTCATTTTGCACTCCCATTCTTGCTAGAGTAAGACTTCTTTGTGCAGCCCATCTTGCAATACGAATAAGAATAGAGCAGTTTTGATGGGTAAATCAGGAACAACAGCTTAAAATTTATTTTTAAGATTGTCTGTTCCTATGTGCCTTTTTGGAAGAGTTTAATAGCCTTCAGAAGCTCTAAAAATGGTTCTGTCAGAAAAAAAAAAATAAATAAATAGGCTTAACCATTTTTAGAAGCACTGGGAATGCTAAGGCTTCAAACCAGAGTGTTTGCCTGTACTTGAGGCTTCTTTCTGCAAAGACGAGACCTCTAATTCTTCAAAAAGCAGCAACTTATACTGTAAAAAAGACTGAACTCTACAATACTATGAAGCATCCAGTTTCAGTTCTTTGGTAAAACCTACTGAAGCACAAACACCTTTCAGTTTACCAACATGCTTCAGACCCAAGTTCTTTTCTACGTTAATTTACCTTTAGTTTGTAGGAGCATTTAATGATATATCACATTACCTAAATTCTATATGCTATGCAATAAACATTTTATTACCTTTGGAAAAGGAGATAATGCTCAAGAGCTGGCTGTGCTCACCATTTTCCACCATTAGTCTAATGAGAAGGTGGCAGATGAAGCTTTCTTTACTGAAAGAGCGGTCAAGCATTGGAACAGGTTGCCCAGGGAAGTGGTGGAGTCACCATCCCTGGAGGTGTTCAAAAAACAAGTAGATGTAGCACTTGAGGCTATGGTTTAGTGGTTAGGAAGATGTTGGGATGGAGGTTGGATTTGATGACCTTAGAGGTCTTTTCCAACCTAAATGATCCTGTAATTCTATGATTCTAAGCTAGAGTGAGCTATATATAAGCATCCTCCAGTATGGCACGTGTGATCCAGGTCACTTGCTATAACAGAGATGTGCATCCTTATTTCTTCTCCAAAAGACAATGCTACGAGAATCAGCTGCTTACAAAGTACCCAGCATGTTACTCACAGTGAAGTAACAGAACTTGAGGGACTGGAGTGACTCTCAGTGAATCCATATGTATTTTACAAGGAGTGTACATGCCTATATATTGGAGCCATGGTTGGGTTTAACCACCTCCTTTTAAAGTTATCGGCTAAAATACGTTTTGTACACTCTTGTGAGACAATGGAAAAATAGAAGGGTTTTAACTTAATCCCAGCTGTAAATCCTGACACATGTCTCTCCTCAACCACCTGAATGAACGTGTGACTGGCAGATGAGGAAGAGCTGCTTTCCATTGTGTCCCAAAGACTTACACAGGACTTAGAACACAGATTATTTGAACAAGGTTGCTTTTTATTTAATCAGGGAAGAAAAACTCAATAGAGTTTAAAAAAAAAAATAAAATTGGGAGTAGTTTAACAAGGTAGAAGAGATCACTGCAGCAGCCCTTGGCATGGACAACACTTAACAAGGGATGAAAAGCAACAGCCATTCAAGAAGAAACCAGTTTCATTTTGTTTAAACTAGAAACTCCCTACACAAACTAAGCAAACATCCTTATCCTTTCAATAACCCGAACACTTGAAGCCAAAGTAACAAAGCAAACAAATACACTCCACAGTCTTTTGTCGTTTTATAGCATCTCATATCTGAGGCATCCAGAATTTTCTGGGAAGTATTATTATTGTTTTGCACCAGTGAAGAAGCTGTAAGAACTATTTCAGTCCCGTGAGAGGGTCCACATCACTTGACTCAATCTCCACACATACAAACTTCACTGGGTATAGATAATTTAAATGCTCTACACAGCCCTTTAGGCAGCCATTTAATCATATTAAGTGTCAAATATGTTAGAATAAGCAAGCGGAAATCATTAAAAAAAAAATTCAGATGTAACAATAAGACATGCATAAAATGAAAAGGTAAAGGATTAATGACAAGCAGGAGGGTGATGATGCAAGAATAAAAATTAATCTTCATTGAAATTACTGCATTTTGTGCAGAAAAATCTTTGCAGACCACCATACAGCACAGAGGCCTTCCAAGACTGACGTCCACAGTACTTTGATAGAAATTAGGTTTTATCCCTTTCTTTCAAATCCAGCACTAACACACTTTGTACTATAAATACTTCAAATATCCATAAGCAAAAGCAGAACTGATGTATATTAATGATATCCTATAATCACTGACAAAAACAGATTTTTATTTCTATTATGAAATATTGTTAACATTGTACCTAAATAATTTCTGAATTTTGTCTAGAAAGACTGGACTGAAGTTTTATTTTTTAAAAAAGTGCAATGATAAAAAATTGCCATATCACACTATTTCAGACATGAAAGTCATGTCATTATATCATTATAATGACATGTCATTTGATTATATAACACCAGATAAATCAAAATCAAGAGACACTTAATGTCAGAAGTTAAGCTATCTCACTCATTTTCCTCAAACTATTTTAAACCAAGTTCTCACTTAAAAAATGTTCAGTTATTCCAAATATACTTAGCACATTATAATTTGAATCTGACACTTCCTCCCCACCCCTCCAGGAAAATCCCATCGCCGAAGTGGTAAATGTGTTCTTCAAGAGGGGCTGTATTTGAAAAGACCAAACTGTCCTTTTGGTCCACTGGGCTTTCGGGAGGAGGAAGGGTAAGATATCTTAAATTTACAGCATCAGTAAACAAAAGCAAGAGAGATCTATATTAAATGGCTCACTAGAGCATGTAACATTTTAAAGAAATGGGATTTTACAAGGATACAGAAGAGTAGATTTTCTGTATTTGAAGAATCAACCAAAAAGGATGGGAAAACAACAACAAAAGATACAGTATGAGGCAACAGGGATGTAACATCAAAAGAAGAGGTTTAACATACTTATTTGTTAGCTAAGAATTGTTACAATGGAGATATCTGCATAGAAATTTGTTCAGTGCAGCTGAATAGGGGAATTAAAAATATATGGAAACATAGAATGTAGATAGAATGGATGTACAAAAGGATCTACACACACATACAACTGGTACTTTAGCAAGTGATAAACACCTTAACAGAAGAAAAAAAGACATTTTTCTTTAGGCTTGCTTTATGCTTTTTAAATGTAGAAGTAGATGGACAAAAATATTGAAGACAACTTCTTAAACAAGTGGCAAAGCTGATGTTCAACTTCAGAGGATCTACAGAATCAGCAAATAAAAAGCTCAGAGGTACGTCATAGCCTGTAAGGTTACAAAAACTGACCTTGCAAAACTATTTGTAACATTTTTTCTAACCTCTCCAACAATTAAAGAGTTCAGGATCACCTAGGGCAAGCCAATGCACACTTTGTACAACGTATGTTTATTTTTTCTTTCATTTTTTCCCTCACTGAATTAGGACCATGTTACAGCCTAGCTCTTAAAAAAAAAAAAAAGGGGGGGG
>VYZX01002187.1:0-17004 GCA_013401335.1 Brachypteracias leptosomus | reverse complement strand
GGGGGGGGGGGCAGGGGAATTGTGTCAAAAAGGAGAATAAGAATACAGAGCCTGTTTTTAATTAACACCTATGGTCTCAATAAAATATATAAACCAATTTGTTATGGCTCATTGTGATCCACCCACAACAAAACAATCGTCTTTGAAGAGACTGACTGTCAGCAGAAAAAACAAATATTGAGAAACTTATTTACCCAAATTTTCTGGTCTTACTAAAGCTGAAGAGCAGAAACAGACCCACATTACTCATTACTTACACAAAATCACAAAAATTAATTAGAAAAGTAGCATTAAATAGAGATTGCACTAAATTAGTTAATGCTATTTCAGGATTCTCCTATTTCCTGGTCACTGAGTCCTGTAGCAAGAACAGACGTTGTGTGTCTGTGAGGAACCAAGCACCTCAAAAATGAGGGGAGACGAGGCTGAGAGTGTAACTAAATGAGTCCTCTGGAAGCCAACTTGGTCTCAGTTGCTTTAGGGTCTCTGACACCCAAGAAAAGCAGAAACCAGAGTTATTGAGGGATGTTTGCAAAGCATTTTCTCATTCTGTTTTCTTACGTTTCTCAAAAGTTTTATTAATTTACTCTGGATTTGAACAAATACATTTCTTTTGATAGTAGTCAACCAACTAGTAGCAAAACTATATAATGGAAAGTGTTGCATATGAATGTAAAATCTGCTATTGAGTAAAACTCATAGGAAGAACTATGGATTATATGAAATGCTAGTTGAATCTTGACTGTTTTCTTCACTTACATGAGTCGAAGCACATAACTGACATCACAGAAATTATGAAAGCACTGAACAGGAAGGATGAACTGTTGACTTCAATTTTTCCTTCAGACTAGAATGGGTATTCAGTTACCTAAAGAGACCATGGTGGTTTTTTAGGGAAGAGTTGATATGGCTGATGAGTTTATAGTGCGTCAGAGAAGGTTTTATCAGTCATCGGGGAATAAAGAATGACCAAGACCATCACCAGAATCTATATAACCTCCAATATATAAAAGGAAAACATGAAAATTCTTGAATTTCACTATGTACTGTAGGTGGCACTGAGATTAGCATCTCCTTGAAGAAGAGATTTGAAGAATTGCTGTTAGGAAAATGGACGTACTGCCCAGTCCTGAGTAGCACTGCAGTGCATTATCCTACAGAATACAGCATCTCACAGGGAGTCCAGAAATCCAGCTTCCTCCAAAGAAATCAAGCCCCAATTTACCTCTAAATATAAAGATATTTAAGCTTTCATTTATCTTATTTCATAAGATTTTAAAAAAATAAATATGGTGTACTAACCTACAGAAACTAGTCGAAGAATTGAGCTGCACAATAGGCTGAATGAATTGTTATTCAAATAAAATCTTGCTGTTAGTACTGGATAAACACATGTCCCTCTCTATGACCTCCAAAAACCCCACAGGGCAGCTGAATCTTTGAAACATCCCCCCATAGTGACACAGCAAAGATACAGATGTCCCCAGGGCTCTCACCCCATATAGGCAACCAAAGGCAACTTGTATCATCTCCATTTCAGCTGGAAATATTTTACAGATTTATCAACTTCTATCACCTCAAACGCCTTACCAAAAGTTTTATCATCTGAAGCTCAGAAAATGTGTTACAGTTTTCTGGAATATGCTGAATATCTAACAGGTCTACATGATTTACACGTAGATTTTGGATTATTTAAATTGGTAATTTGTGAAAATAGGTTTTGTTGAGAAAAAATTATATGTGCAATTTTATCTTCTAATTATATTACTTCCTTTAGTCTGTTATATATTATGTATTTGTTATACTGCTCACACAACAGTGGATTTGCTGTTTTTGGAAAAAACCTGTAACTGCATCTTACTTCATTTCATGGCAGTACACTGAGATACAGTCTCTCTGCAAGTGCTTGTCTACATACAAGAAAAAACCACCCTACTACCAGTTTTTAATGTAAAGGTTAAGATGCATTTGCTCTCAAGCTCATTCTATCAAACTTTTTTCCTCCCTGATTAATGGTTAACCGGCAATAAGTTTGCACTTTTTTAGTGATATTTATTGCACATTACAAGCATCATGCTGAGAAGCACATATGTAACAAGGTTTATTTCTATTTTCATGCAACTCCTTGCCAAAAAAGCACGGTGAAACCCATCTGTTGTATTTCCTGGCTGAGGTTAGGCAAGAAAAGGAGACTCTACACAGCTCTCCATCACTGCAAACGATATTGATTAAAGCAGAGTTTGAGATGGAATCCAAAGTGCTTACTCAGAGCAGGCATTCTGCCTCATTGATATACTCAGATGGAAATATATATAAAATATAACACATGCAGGAGAAATAACAACCAGGATGCAAGTAGCCCTGGAATCTGGTCAGGCAGGTCCCCGAGATAAGGACCTAAGAAGAGGCTGAAGCATCAGAGGATTGTTTCTGTACATTTGCCCACATGTACCTTCAAATATGCAAATTTTTTGTACCGATGTTTTTCATTTTGTGCTGGTTTTACAATTGAAGTATCTACCTGAGAAAGAGGATTATATTTGGGATGCCTTTTTTCGTATCCCATACAAATGATGCAAGTACTCTGATAGGGCATGCATGCTGCATATTCTTTTTTTACTTTCTCAAGGAAAATAGATCCTGTCCTCTTTCTCCACAGATGGCATGTCTTTACGATGTTTTAACTGTACTAACTTCCTCATTCAAGACATGAGAAATGTTATTCCTTTTATCTGTCAGGGAAACTGATGCAACACGTAATGTTCAATGTTACTTTAGTGCATGAAGGAGAATAAGTAATCAGGATGTTGGTAAAATCAGTTGAGATGATGCAAATGGATTCTGATACAAGGAGGAAGAAAGGCCACCAAAATATCTGACTTAAGGTGAAACAAAAATATGTGATACACAACTTATTTTGAAGGGAACAAGGGCAGGCAGAACACCCAAGAATGGCTGTATGTTGACTTCACGGGGAAAGTATTTTGGAATTGGAAACATTTTAGTATTTAAGAAGGCAGGGGTATATAAACCATAACTGAAACATGCAATTGTCAACCACAAAGAAAAAAAAGACAGAGCTTCAACTGAGAATTTAAGTACAGAGTAGTTGCAGGCAGTGCCACCACAACATGCAAGGCTTTAAATTAACATATAAAGGAATTCAACCTCTCAACACTACATCTTGAAAACTTGTTTGCAGTGTAGATAGAAACATAACATGACTGCAAAGTCTAGGTTTAGGCACAAACACAACATAGTTTTCCTCGGTCCTTCTTGAAAAATAAGCACACATACTGCTTTTAAGGAGTGTTGCTTTCAGAGCTCCAGAAAGTAATGTTCTCAACATTAAAAATACAGCACAGTCAAGAGCCTAAGACACACTTGGGCTCCTTAATGCACTTCGATGCAGGAATAACAAACTTACCTTTATTGTGAGGATACAGTAACATAGCCAACAGGGTAGCTTCTAAGAATAACTGCTCTCCCATCTGAACTTCAGATCCAAAGAAGTTGACCTGAGCCATTCTTAGGCTCAGATCCTTCCTATCACCTAAAGAAACTAAATGAGGTACATTACTCAAGCTTAACGTTCCTTTATATTTGGCTGGAAATAATAGAAACTTCTGGATCACATCATCTCAAGTAAAATCCTAGTCACCTTATAGACTACCTTTCTTCTTCCACTCATTAGCAAGAGAGCTTAACTGTGGTTCATCACTGCTCAACTCAGGTACAATATTCTGCATTCGAACCAGAAATAAAAAGTTCATACAGAAAATCTACACAGAATTTGTCAAACCTTCTGCAGACCAGAGTCATGTTGAGTGTCCAGAGTACGTCCACCCCCACGGTTACTAAACTAGTGTCTCCTCACCATAGCAGCCAGGAGTATAGTCAACTGCTAGCAACCGTAGTGAAAATAGTAACAGAGTTTTGGTAATCCAGACATTAAACAGCATCTTGTCAAACCCCAAGATTTTGTATTAGTATTAATTATATTTCAACAACTTGAAAGATTACGTTTCAATAAACCAGAAAGTTACCCTTTGGCTGGGGATGAGGTTCTTTTGTGTAGGCACGTTTGTTTTGATTTCTTAAGTTCAACAGAAAGTTTCCTTTTATCACCTAGATGTTTGAGAGAAGTCCAAAGCCAACAGTTACACCAGCTTCATTCTATGCACCTTCACATCTCACTGTAGCTCTATTACTTCTTGGACTGACATTAAAGGCTCAATCAGGAATGCCACAAGTTTATTGGATATTTCCCCATTCTTCCCTTGACTTTATCAGTGCAGTATAAAGATGTTATTCAAAAAAACCCACAAGTTAACACAATGCTGCATTGTGCAGCCTACAGACCTGTCACACAGATCTTACATGCTTAGGGATGTAAAGAATCCTTGGCACAGACACAGAGTTGTAACTGAGACCATCTCTGAGACCCATTAACTGTTCTAGAAATGACACATCACCCCCTTTTTTGATAGAAACCTGTTAGTTAATATTTGCATCACAGTCCATATTTTAGGGTATGATCCTCAGTTCAATGCAATTAACCGGTAATTACATTTTTAATTTTTATCAAGAGATAGATCTCATGCTAATGAAGCTGTACCTCCCTTATCTAGCACCCAAATCTCTGGATGTTTAGAAAGATCACTTTCATAAAGTACTGGATACAATCCAAACCTGAGAAATCGCTTCTATGTACTCTCTCAAACATGTGAGAAATCTTGGAGAAGGCTAGTAAAGTGGTTCTTGTAACTGCATTACTGAAGCAATAAAATCAGCAGAGTATTTTTACTATTTGTTTAGTAATAGCACTTGAAAACCATAGAGCACTGTAACAGTAAACTAAAATCCACTTATATTTTTATTACTTCTGCATAAAAAAAAAAGAAATAAAAGATATCACTCGTAAAATTTTTGTAAGAAGCAGCCAAAAGTTTCCTCATTTTCTTGATGTAGTTTATGTAACTGCTGGTATACTCTAGACACTTGATGAGGCAATATTTAAATAAAAGGACAGAAAACTTGTACTACTAGAACCAATTTGCTTTTAAGAAGTTTTTGATTTACTGCACACTGCCAGCACACCTGAAATCCGTCAGAAACGTAACGGTGGTTTTCATTTGAAAACTTGAGTATAAAAGAATCTGTCCTTTACGCATGATAAAATCTAGTGACACAGCAAAATATTGCTGCTGCAGTGTCCTCAAGGTGTGCCCTTCGGAGAGCCCTGCGCTGCCTGCTCTGAAGTGCTGCAATAATCCATTAAGTAAAAATCATTTACATGCACAAAACCAGCTCAACTGCTGAATCATGAAGTAAGTATTTAATAATTATGTGTTATAGCTTTTTGGCTTGAGAATGTTATTATTTTCTTTCACATTTTCTCTGTAAATATGTTTCAATTATTCCTTAATAGAGACAGTTACTTGGATAAGCAAATTATTAAATACTAAGTAGCACTATTCTATAGTAGTTTGTCAGGGGTTTTTTTTAACTATATATAGACTTTTCACCTTGCTGTAAAACCAGTAATGAATTAAGCCTCAGACAGCACAAGTATTATCATTATTTCACAGGTAAGGAAACAACTACAGTGGGAAATTGCTTCTACAAGGACTCTAAGCACAGCAGGTTAAACCTTGTTCTGATCTCCCATACCTTTAATCACATACCACAGCACTCCTCGAGATCTGATCATAGATTTGTTACGTACATCATCCATACGTTGTGCGTTACTGCAGGTACCTATTCAGAGGGATACTTTTTCTTTATTTTTAGGTATCTTGCTTCTCTTTCTTTAAATGCTTCAGCCATTCCGAGTTAGACAAAAAAAAGCAAACTTAAAAGTTGTCTCTAAAATTAATATTTCTAACAACACCTATAAAATATAGATCTGAAGTTGTAAAAACTGTTATTACTTATTGCACTGACAGGCCTAATGGGAAAATATTAGCATGTATCTGAGGTCTTAGACATTGATATGCTGGGTTGCTATGCTGATGCACTGCGGGCAGCGTTACTTAATTTTTGAGTCTAATAATGGGTCTGGAAACCTCAAAGAACATGAGGAGGACCCTTGAAGGTTCTACTAAGTTTGGACAAGGAAAATAGAAGTCTTCCACAACCCAGGGTGCCAGAAAAGCACTCAGACCAAAGGTCCATCTCGCTAAATAGTGATTTTTTCCTGCTGCTAGATTCAGAGAGAGAAAAAGAATATGAAAAAAGGGCAAGACTAGCAATTCACCTCCAGAACCTTTCTCTACCACCAGCAATTTGCAGTTCAGAGGGGTGTGAATCAGAATCATTCCGGCAAACCCAGTGGATTTTACTTCCACAAAGGTACCTACTCACTTTAACCTTCCTCAAACTTCAGTAACTGATGATAAACTGCATTAAGGAGTTTCCTGCCTCACCTTATGTGTGAAGAAGTGGTTTCTACACCTACACGCAGCAGTTTCACTTGATGCCCACTGGTTATCACATTGAGAACAGAAACAGATCTGCAGGGATAAGAGTTTCGGACGCAATTGCGGGAAGTAAGAACGCTCCTGTCTAACCCAGGGCTGAGGACATTTTAACTGCTACTCTTTCACTAAAGTAGGTCAAAATACTCTTGTTTATTCCCAGAAAGGGACTTGATGTTCTGACTATCAATAGCGTAGAGTGCAATGCTGAGTCAGGTACTTTTTCAAGCATAGCTCATCCAGACATTCCAATGAGAAACATCACTCCCTACCCCCACTTGCCAGTTGGATCCACTTATAGTCCATGGAGAACATCAGAAACTCCAGGAAAGTCCTGAACTGCTCCCTAAAGGCACTTTCAACTACAACTGTCCTCATCAATCTCCCTGATCTTTACAGGATGCCACACATAGCTTGGATATCTGAAGCAGGCAACCTTCAAATCAAACCAGCAAACTTAAAATATCCAGAGTGCATAACTTAATTCTGAGTCCTAAGCTTCAAACCATGACAGCTTATCAAATTCTGGTTTCCCCTCTTTGGCTGGTAGCATAGACATGCCAACAGTCTCAACTTAGGCTCCAGCTACAAGATCAATAATCAATATGCTGTCAGCAATTTGTGATTTAATTAAAATATCGTGGTCATTGCTATGTCCCCAAAACATGAGGTTAGTATGTTTTTTCCACATTTTGACACAGTAAAAAAAAAAAAAAAGAAAGAAAATGAGAACTTGAAGAAAATAAAATGGCCAGAGAAAGTAACTGAAAGGAGATTAAGAGTATCCTAATTACCTGGTTTAGCTGACAGCCAGTCATGTTTATGCTCAGCTGCTACACAAAACATTTATGGTATTTTGTAGATACCATGGTGTAGGTACAGGTATCTTATTAAAACTTCTGTAACTATTAAAAGCATTTTCCACTATCACTTCTGAATTGAATAATGCTGAATTCAGTGAATGACACCCTGGTTTATCATGCAATCTTTCATTTTCTTCCACTTTATTTTCAATCAATTAAATTCTTTTGGAAAAGACTTATTGTCATGTCATTTGGAAAAAAAAAAAAAACAAACACAAAATCAAACACACCTGAGGAGTATTGTACCTAAGCTTCACAGAAACAGAGTTCTGAAAGCATCCCATCCAGCATACACTAAATGCTTCTATCAAATTTCCTGCCATTTAAAAAAATATATGCTAATCTTAAGCATTAATACATCTTCAAATGGTGATTGTATCTTAAAATAATCTTAGTAACTGCTGAAACTTCAAATCTAGATATATTTTTGTCTTACTAGCAGCTCTGCTGATTCTTTACTTGCTGATAATATCATATGATCAATATTATTCTTAAAGAAAGCTAGAATGATAAAGCTCTAGCTTGCCATTACCTCCTGTAGAGACCAGACAAAAAACCTTTCAGCAAGCAAAATGAAATGAGATCAGTGCCTCTCATTTGAGATAAATATTAAAAAACCATTTGTTAATACCTTACTATTTGCAGACAACATACTTAAAATCAAAATTAAGGTCATCACAGGTCACAACTGATGACAGAGAAGGTGCAGCTGAACACTAAACCTATGCTTGAAAGTAACTAGTTCAAAGTCCTGATTTTAGGTGTCATAAAAGGCAAAATATTGACAATAATGTCAGCATTTCTCTCAGTAGATCAATATTGCTTTTCTTGGAAATTAACTCCTTTCTTCAAGCTTATATTTTCATACCAAATAAGTTTTAATTGTCTCACTCTATAAGCCTTTAATGCTACAAGAAGGATATAATGTAATTAAAATATCATTGACAAAAAGAGAAATGCATAATTAATAGAAATTCCCCAAAACATTATGCACACATCAATAGGAAGAACAATGTCATCTGGTTTTGGATGGTTAGGCAAAATAGCTAGGCCTGACTGCCAGCCTACAACACAAATTATACTAGTAATGTCAAGGATATGATGATAGCTTGAACTTGCTTTTATTTATAATTTTAGCTTTCCCTCCCCCTGCTCTGTCCTTCACAGCCAAGGAATGTCTGCTTAGAATTACTTCTCTGGAAGTTTCCAGTTTTCAAGACATTTAGTCAAAATCTGAAGGTTTAGCAGTTGTTTTCAAGGTAAATTGTTTTAGATCAGTTTAACCTTTTGTAAAGTATCCCAGCTAAAATTAAATATGAATTTATGGACTTTCTACAAATCATGAAAACTCTGCTTCTATCATTTTATAAAGTGTTTACTTAAAAGATAATTTAAGGTTTATAAAAGGGGTGGCACCTGTAAACCTGGCAACCTAAGCCAGGATCTGTCCCATGCTTCAGCCACACTGAAAAACTAAGATGACAAAAAAACCCCACTCACATTGCTGAAGGAAAGGGAAAGTCTCCAGTAGCCTTTTAAATTAACTGCTACTAATAAATCAACCTCCTAGCATGCAGGATGTAAGTGTAGTTCAATTAGGACACCAAATCAAAGTAAACAAGATTTTCTAACAGAAAATATACCTCCACATTCCTACAAAGAAACACTGATAAATGTTTAATTTCTGTACTTCACGGCAGTTCTGACCTACAGAAGTGTTGTAACCAGGAGATGGATTCCAGGAAGCAGAGAGCCAGCTTTGATAAAACAACAAGCTCTGCAGTACTCAAGCATAAAGGAAAAACAGAAAGGGGAACAGGTACAAACTGCATCCAGACCAGAAACCTGCCCAAGGAAAAGGATAAAAAAACTGAATTGAAACAAACTCGAAGCAAATCAGAGGTCATAGTAAGTCCCTAACTAAAGAGACAGGTGGCCAGGATACCATAACTACATGTTTAAAGAAGCTTTTTTAAATAAAATATGTCATTTTTGGATACAAAATATTTGGTTATGTTTTCAAGTGATCTATATTGTGTATGTATACTCACATATACTTCAAAGGAGTTCTAAATGAAGTATAAAGTTATTAGAAATAAGTACTCCAAAATATAATAGTATTCTATTGTCTGCACTAACTGGGCTCAATTATTGCAATTATTAGTACAAACTTTTCCTGTGAAATCAAGCATTCATAAGTGACTTCTTGTCATGGTTTAACCCCAGCCAGCAACTCAGCCCACAGAGCTGCTCACTCACTCTCCGCTGGTGGGATGGGGGAGAGGATCAGAAGGGTAAAAATGAGAAAATTTGGGGGCTGAGATAAAGACAGTTTAAGGGGTGCACAAGCTATCAGCTCAGACAGACCCACTACAGGAAGACAAACATCAGCCCTCCAAATATTTTCCCCTTCCTCTTTCTTCCCACAGCCTTCTATGCTGAGCATGATGTCCCATGGTCTAGAATATCCCTTTGATCAGTTGGGGTCAGCTGTCCCAGCTCTGTCCCCTCCCAACTCCTTGTGCAGCCCCAGCCTACTCACTGGTGGGGCAAGGAGCAGAAAAGGCCTTGACTCTGTGTAAGCACCACTCAGTAGTAACTAAAACATCCCTGAATTTTCAGCAGTTTCTAGCCCAAATCCAAAACATAGCCCCATACCAGCTACTATGAAGAAAATCAACCCTACCTCAGCCAAAACCATAGAACCACAGAACCATTTGCTTTGGAAGAGACCTTTAAGATCATCAAGTCCAACCATAACCCTATGGTTGGTGCTAAACCCAAGCCTGCTGCTAAACCATGTCCCTCAGCACCACATCTGCACAGGGATGGTGATTCAACCACTGCCCTGGGCAGCCTGTTCCCATGCCTGACAATCCTTTCAGCGGAAAAAGTTTTCCTAATGTCCAACCCAAACTGCCCTTGGTGCAACTTGAGGCCATTTCCTCTTGTCCTAGCAGTTGTGACTTGTGAGAAGAGACCAGCACCCATCTCTCTACAATCTCCTTTAAGGTAGCTGTATAGAGAGATCAAGTCTCCTCTCAACCTCCTTTACTAAACAACCTGAGGTCCCTCAGCTGCTCCTCATACGACATGTTCTCCAGGCCCTTCACCAGCTTCGTTGCCCTCCTCTGGACCTGCTCCTGCACCTCATTGTCTTTCTCGTGTTGAGGTGCCCAAAACTGAACCCAGTATTTGAGGTGTGGCCTCATCAGTGCTGAGTGCAGGGGGATGATCACTTCCCTAGTCCTGCTGGCCACGCTAGTGCTGATACAAGCCAGGAAGCCATTGGCCTCCTTGGCCACCTAGGCACACTTACATAGAATGAGGCTAAAGAAAATACTTTTTTTTAACTTCATCTTCCTACCTAAAATTCTTCTGTCAAGTTTTATCAACACAAAAGGATAAACTTGCCTGTAAATCATTCAAAAGAGAGCTTTTAGAATTGCATACAATATAAGGCTTTTATCTGGAACAATCCAACAATCTTTGTTTAGCAAATATGTTTTCCAATTAGATGATTGCATCATGTCAAGGAAGTACAAGTCAATCATGCTTCTGGAACACTTCACAACTTGGGGAAGACCACAGCTTGTATCTGACAAGCCTTTGGCACAACCAGTGGAGCTGACATGGAAATCCCATCAGTATTTCTTTTGTAAAAGAGGAATCCACATCTTAGGGGCAGGAGATCTTTCTATGAGGAACTCAGAAGTGCAGACTGAAATATGTGCCTGTAGCCAGGGGTTTCCCCCAGTTAATCATGCACAGACTGAATGACAGAGGGAACGATCCACCACATTTGACATACAAGTCTCCAGACTTGCTGCCTCTTGGAAACAAAAGCCAATGTCAGCAGAGATGGTTGTTTCAGAACACTATTTAGTGTTTTCCCAGCTAAATTATGCAATACCACTGTTAGCAAAAAGCTTCAAGTCTCCTTCATCTAAAAGGACTACAATTGACCACTCAGTAAACAGTTAAATATTTTTAAACTATGTAGAAAACTAAACTATGATTTTAGGAATGTTTTTACAGGTGCTTTCATTCATAAAGGACTAATGCAATAAAAATGAGAGCAAATGAAATAGAGTTGAACATTAAATGAAAAAATTAGCTTTTAATGCTAATTAAAATTTCCCATGGAAATCCACTTGCATATCACCAAGCAAAATTAATATATCACAAAGAATATTTTAAGAAACTTTAGGAAACAAGGACTGAAATAGAAATTATTTTATTTCCTCATTAGAGCAGAGAACCAGGAAAACAAGGCAAAGGAGACTCAGAAAAAGAAAAAGAAAAAAAGTCAGCTAAAAACCAACTAACTGCAAGATCACTTTTCTTCCTTCATCACCAGATGCACTGGTGCTATTACCTTGGCATAGCAAGGCCTTTAAGGAGTTGCTCTAAAGTTTCTTTCATCAACTGTTCCAGGATGCAACCAAGTATTTGCTGA
Source organism: Brachypteracias leptosomus (assembly GCA_013401335.1). Lineage (NCBI taxonomy): Eukaryota > Metazoa > Chordata > Aves > Coraciiformes > Brachypteraciidae > Brachypteracias > Brachypteracias leptosomus. The sequence continues at coordinate 5,203 of VYZX01002187.1, read as the reverse complement.
TTACTGTAATCACAAGGAACCTATAAAATAACTGCTGATTTATGGTTAACGTAGATAAAAGGAAGCAACTGACTAAAAAAATTCTTCATTGGATGTTGTCAGCTCTGGAATGAACTCCCTTTTACTTTCATGTATCAACATCTTGGACAAGGGGCAGAACTCATCTAATCTTCTGACATTGGGGGAAGTATCAGACTAACACTCAAAAATTAAACAGGAAAGGATTTTGTAAACTTTAAGATATTAACAAGTATTTCAGAATTCTAGTGAAGGGTTAGGACCCAAAAAAAAGTTCAAACCAAGCTAGTGTCTATTTCAAATCCTTTGCTATTTAATTTTATTAAGATATAGCTAAGAGATAAGGGAAGAATGAAGAAAACGTGCGTCTGGAGGTAGGATATGCTGGTTTTAGAAATACTTTATCAGGACAAGTTTCTTATGAGACTAGAGGGGAAGAGGCAGGGATGAGAATAGCCCAGTGAAGGGGAGCCTCACCTCAGCGCAAAGAAACATTTCACATTTTTAAGTCTCCATCCACAAAATTATACACACAGAAGTACTAGAAACAAGGAAGAGAAGTTTTAATGAGTTAAAACACTCCTTACTGAGCTCAGTTATCCCTTTTCTTTTGGGCACAATGAATTGATCTTGCATTACCTGGAACATAGATAGCAGCAAACCACACAGAAAGGGTAATGAACCTCTCTTCAATAAACTAATCATCTTTGGTTTGATGAGGACATAGAACACAAAGTTTCCCTGTTCCCGGGCAGGCAGTCTTATCTACTGAGGAGCCACTGTCAAAACCAATGCTGCATTTCAGAAACAACTTTAAGACTCCCTGGACTAGGGAGGGAACATGATATGAGCTTGGTGATAGAAGGCAGTTCCTTGGACAAGGAATGACCAGGTGTCACTTCTTGTTTCTATATGTAATATCTGAGCATCTTTTAGACAGATTTTCAAAGGAAACTAAGCTTACATAATTGTGTCTGTCCATCTACCCGCTGGGCCCTCCTTAATTAAATCCTTAACTCACTAGCAAATTTCAACCCAAAGCTGCCAGTTGTCTCAGGAAAGTTATGTCCCCGCAAGTTTCATTAAGGAGAAAAACCAAAAGGCATCCAGATGAGAAGACAGGCTCAAATTAGAGGCCCTGCTTTGTGAAAGGCTGCAGTAGGACATCAGCAGTAATCCCTTCCAATGACACCAGCCGGTCCCCAGACAAGTACTGACTCACCAGCACAGGCATCTCAGACCCAGCCAACTGTTGCCTTCTGAGAGGTGCTGGGACAGGAGGCACCACACATGGATTTCTTGAATAAAGCACCATTGTGCCTGCTACATCTTTCTGCAAAAGGGGGTCCAGCTGATGCATGCTGTATGTGATCACAGGAGGCCTGCCTGTTATGCATCTGCCTCCAAAACAGCTAATTCTGTTTGAATCTGCCTTGTCTTAAGCACAAAATGCACCCTGAACTGCTCCAACCTGCAAGAGGAAACAAAAATGATGATGATCTTCAAGTGTGGAGGGTACTTAAATTTCATCCATGAAGTACAACTGGATTTCAAGGCGCTGATGATTTTAGACTTAGGGTTTTGAAGTACTGAGTCCCCTACCTTCCCCATAACTCCTAACTTTGGGTGTCAATATCCTTTTGCAGATCTGAACTGCGTTGCTAGGCTGCCAACAACTGCCAGGCAACAAATCACAGCACGTAGATTGAAGTCACGCTTACAATGCAACATATTGAGCATGTTTTATTGTTCAGAAATCGATAATCTGCATTGCCATAATCAAACATAAAATGTGATCATATTTTTCCCAGGGGAGGGAAAAAAATAAGAATAAACCCCCCCTGTAAATCATCCTTATTGCCCTTTCAAAGTAAAACTTACACACTCATTCTTCAATCTGCTATAAAATCAAATTAATTTCAATATTAATGAACAAAGCCACTTGCATTGCACAACATGTAATTAAGATTCCTACTACTTCTTTCTGAGCTCCTTCTATTCATTGCCCCACCAAATTATTAAAACAAAGCAGTTACTATGGTAACTAATTCATTCTCTGCATTATTATATTGTTTCTAAACATCAGCGTCTAGTCATTCTGACTTACATGCCCTAAATTCCAGTTTGAAATCCTAAACTTTTGTCTTGTTTGTCAGAAAAGCCCTTTACAATCTATGCATTCATGCAGATAAGGATAGCTAGAGTGCAGCTGCTTTTGTTTATTGCAAGGAGAAGTAACTGTTACTAAATTATTTGAGTTTGATAAATTGATGGTGCCTGCGTGCAAGCGCACAGCAGCACCCAGGGAACAAGCCTGGGAGTTTGTGGAGCACTACACAAACAAGCAAACATGACCATCTGCAGGTTAGATAAACTAACAACAACAAAAAAATGACTGGCAGATGTTGTGGAAACTAAGTAACACCTGCCTAAGTGGTATTTGATACCCAGAAAAAAAACACATGGGTATGACTGATGTAATCTTCAAGAAAGAAAGGAGCAGCAGGGAACAAGAAATAGTGATAAAATTGCCTGGGAAAAAGTTTCGTTAGCATTTCATAAAACTATTTCTTCAAACGTACACTCCTTGACAAAAAGAGACGTTTATCATTAACATTAATTAACACTTACAATTACTCTTAATTACCTATTAACAGGAGTCATAGTCTATTTGTATTTGAGTGTCATCATGTAGCGTACCAGGAAACTTTCTGACAAATACAGGCGGGATCAAAAGACTAAAGAGTCTTTCCTCTTCAGCTTTTGCTGTCCTACTGCCACTGTCTGCAATTATTTTATTGGGGTTTTTGGTGTGTCTCCATTTAATTGGCAGAATGAGAGGTTTCAAAAAAAAAAAATCAGTGCCTAGGACAATACTTTGAAAAATAAGCATCAAGAAAAGGGAAACATAAGTCATTTTGAACAGCTGATTTCTGACTTAGAACAAAAAACAACAAAAGCACACCTACTCAAAGTCACGAGGAATTTAAATTTAGTTCTCACAGGAAAGGAAGAAGGAACCTTTTTGTTTAAGCATCTGAGTAGGGCCAGAAGCCACTGCACAGCTCTGGATCTACAGCGGTACCAAAGGATTTGCCTTTACCTGCTGCAAGGCCAGGTACTTTCACGGTTAGCAACACCAAATTTTTTTAAAGAGATTCCAAGAGTACTGAAACAGCTTGCTGTTATTTATATCACAGTAGCTCTGAAAGTCTCTGAACGACTGTTCTCTGTCAAAGAAAAAACACAGTGTGGAGAGGAAACTTTTGTTTTCTAACCTGCCTGTTTGACTTTGGAAGAACTAAAAGATAAACCACAGGTTTCATAACTCCAAAGGACCTGCCCATCAGATCACAATCACTTTTCTAAGGAGGAGAGAGATCTCAGAGAGATGTTCTTCCCCAGGCAAAGCCTCCATGCAATTCCTCTTGTTTAAGGAGAGGCACCCTTCAAGTTCAGTACTGACCTCATGGGACAAGGACACGAGGACAGAGCAGCAGATGCCTTCAGCACTAGGAGACTGTCTGCACTTTTATTTTCTTGTTTCCACTTGCATAATCACACTCCCATCCTGACTGCACTAAGGGAGGAAACAAAATAAAATCCTTTTTTGCATCTCAGACTGCACTTCCCTAAGGATGGGAACTGCCTCTATGAAAGCTGAACATGTCTGCTTTAATTAGATGACTATTTAAATTTTTCAGTATGTTTACCTAGACACTTAATCTTCGTACAGTTCATTTTTCCAGAGCACAGTAAAAAGTAATATATAAATCTAGGTCTTCCAGAGCATCTTCTCTGACCCCAGGCAGAAATAAGTATATATTACGATCAAGCACCTCGACTTCTAAAGCTTTTAAAAGTTTTACCAGGAGCTTGTCTGCACTGTATGAAAGCTAAATATGAAAAGTTTTTTAAATTCTCTGAAGATTACTCAGGAATTAGATGATGAGGTGTGGTTAAGTATTGGATTCTGATTCAAATATATATGATATTACAAATACAGTAATAACAACCCTATAAGCCCAGTGCCAGACTACATAGTTTACTGTATTTAACTCTGTCTTAGACACTGATATTAAATAAAACCACTTTAACTTTATTATAGCAGTAAGATGTAATGTTCTGGATATATCATAGCTGAACATAGCTGCTGTCTGTCACAAGCAAGCAAGATATTTTATTTCAAATAGTAATGAAAATGTAACTATACAGATAAAATATGTAATGCTAAACACCACAAAAACTCAGCTTTTCCTTAAAACATTCTTAACTTAAATCAGTGACTTGAATGTTCCAACAAAATTTAAAAATCTCACGGATATTCTTTGCTCTGTAGGGTTCCCCCCCCCCCCCCCTTCAATGGCATGGAAATATAAAGAAGAAACTGCAATTGTTACAAGGAAATGAGGCAGCTGAAAATGGTGGGTTAAGGTTGTGCTAGAAAACAAGTGTTTAAATTGTCTGAAACATGCAACGTTTTAAAATAAGCTGTATTAGAAAGTCCAGCAGAATTCAGAGCACAATGATAAACAGATGTGGCTTCTTTTTGTTTGTGCCTAGCTAGATATTTTGGGAATTGCTTTAAATTGGCCTCCATAGCCTATTTAGATGGTCTAGAATAGCCCTCCAGCTGTTTGTGTGGAAGGGCACTGCTCTCCTGCAAGTCCTGCCTCCTTTACCAGCCCCTGGCAGCTGTCTTGGGGGCATTTGGGTATTAACAGAACCACTAGGTGCCTGAGTGTAATTAATGCAGTTCCACTCCATCCTGCAAATGCAAATACATTTTGTCTATTAGCAGAGGAAGGTGACCTGGTATTATTTTCATCACCTGTTTCTGTGCTTCTTTCTTATCACTGAGCACATTTGTGAGTTTGCTACACATGATGCTGAACTCCTCTGGAGAGGGTTCTTTGCTCTGGTCTCTGCCAGGAGACTCTCATCCTGCAGCTCTCTGCAGTTCAGGGAGCACTGTGCTGCCTCCCATGTAGAAAGAGTGATCAAGTAGAGATGAGTTCCACTGGTTTGAGGGGCTTAGTAACTAGGTTTTTCCTCAGGGAGACTGACTTTAACTGGAAGAATTGTGTAGTAGGAAATGCTACAAACAGTGCTTGAAGTTGTCAAGGTATCTTCCCTGGCTCTTGATAAATGAGACTTCTGGGATTTATTATTTTTATTTTATTTT